>JAYMSP010007063.1:0-10563 GCA_036897095.1 Plantago elongata
ATTCAATTTTATTAATTTCGACTTCTAAACACTATTATAATATATTAAATATGTTTTTAGCAAAATAAAAAAAAATTAATTTTAAACCTTAATAAATTATAAAACGACTTAAAACAATGCAATTTCATTAATTTCAACATCTAAGCACTCTTATTATATGAATAATATGTGAAAAAAAATTTAAAAAAATCATGACGTGGCGACGATGCAACGACAACGCGCCACCACTGGAGCAAAAACGACGACAATGCACCGTCGGCTCGTCACCATTGCGGATGGTCTTATGGCCTTGGATAGGCGAGTCAATGTAAAACGAACAAATCTTGATCCACATACTAACTCACCAACATGTGGCCAATCAATGTTTGTGGTTTTAGCATTCGTTTATATGAACATAAGTATTGCAAACAAGAGATGTATTAGTTGGTTCTTAATTGATGTTTGTGGTTGTATTCGATCTTTGTCGCCCAGTTGTTGTACAACTGTCAGTTTGTAGTATTGATACATGCATGGCATTTATAAGGTCTTCGTAACCCGGCGTCATGGTTAATAATTGTTTATACCACAACAGTTTATGAAGCAGCAAAGCCAACTCAGCTGCAATTATCTTATCGGCCTCATCGACTGTTAAAATTCAACCCTATCGACATAAATCCGATGCTTCTCTATTAAATTAATTAATACAGTCGAAGTAGCAACCAAAACATCGATAACTTTTTTCATACTAGTAATCTACTAACAAATAAAACATGTTTCAATGTGTATTCGATAGCTAGTATAATTTATAAAAAAATGAATAGTAATAAATATATATATCATGAGGTCTCCATAACACAAATAATAATAGAAAAAAAGAGTCAATTCGTCGGCTAATTCGTTGTAAATAACGAAGAATGAGTTATATGTCACCTCGTAAAAGGAGTTTTTAATCGGCGTCCCATCCATCGCCAACGGATGGGGTGACGAATAGATCTCTTGAGGCGAAGATTAATTTCGTCGTCTCGCGATGGATATTTTATAGTGGCATGCTTTTGTAAGACTGTCAGTTTGAAGTAGTGAGACATGAGTATGTTAGCTTTGAGCTTTCGAGTAAGCGCCATATTGGTGAAGGTCATCACTGGAGGCCGAATGTCATTTCCGAGGGCCGGGACCGTATTGTAGGTTGGCGAAATGGAGGTGGTTGGTTGGCTCCTGCAACATTGTGTCCTGCGTGAGTATCTAAAGAGAAAGATAAACGTGTTTGAAGAAGCCGATTAAAAAGTGTGATTATTGGGAAGATTCTCTCCATTTGTTTACTTCAATTATATCTATCTTATGACGATATTTTGTTTGTACCACGACAATTTATGAAGCAGCAAAGCCAACTCAGCTGCGATTATCTTATCGGCCTCATGTTAAAATTCAACCATATCGACATAAACACGACGCTTCTCTATTAAATTAATTAATCCAGTCGAAGTAGCAACCAAAACATTGATAACTTTTTTTCATATTAGTAATCTACTAACAAATAAAACATGTTTCAATGTGTATCCGATAGTACATTTATAAAAAAAACGAATAGTAATAAATATATATCATGAGGTCTCCATAACACAAATAATAATAGAAAAAAAGAGTCAATCCGTCGGCTAATTCGTTGTAAATAACGATGAATGAGTTATCCGTCACCTCGTAGAAGGAGTTTTAAATCGGTGTCCCATCCATCGCCAACGGATGGGGCGACGAATAGATCTCTTGAGGCGAAGATTAATTTCATTGTCCCGCGACGGATATTTTATAGTGGCATGCTTTTGTAAGACAGTCAGTTTGAAGTAGTGAGATATGAGTCTGTTATCTTTGAGCTTCCGAGTAAGCTCCATATTGGTGAAGGTTATCACTGGAGCCGGAATGTCATTTTCGACGGCCGGGACCGTATTGTAGGTTGGCGAAATGGAGGTGGTTGGTTGGCTCCTGCAACATTGTGTCTTGCATGAGTAACTAAAGAGGGAGATAAAGGTGTTTGAAGAAGCCGATTAAAAAGTGTGATTATTTGGAAGATTCTCTCCATTTTTTTACTTCAATTAAAATTAGAACTGGCGCAATTTGTAGAATTAGAAGCCTTTGCACAATTTGAGCAAAGCCAATTCAGCTGCGATTGTCTTATCGGCCTCATCGACTGTTAAAATTCAACCCTATCGACATAAACTCGACGCTTCTCAATTAAATTAATTAATCCAGTCGAAGTAGCAATCAAAACATCGATAACTTTTTTCATATTAGTAATCTACTAACAAACAAAACATGTTTCAATGTGTATCTGATAGTACATTTATAAAAAAACGAATAGTAATAAATATATATCATGAGGTCTCCATGACACAAATAAGAATAGGAAAAAAGAGTCAATTCGTCGGTTAATTCGTTGTAAATAACGATGAATGAGTTATCCGTCACCCCATAGAAGGAGTTTTTAATCGGCGTCCCATCCATCACCAACGGATGGGGCGACGAATAGATCTCTTGAGGCGAAGATTAATTTCGTCGTCCCGCGACGGATATTTTATAATGGCATGCTTCTGTAAGACAGTCAGTTTGAAGTAGTGATACATGAGTATGTTATCTTTGAGCTTTCGAGTAAGCTACATATTGATGAAGGTTATCACTGGAGCCGGAATGTCATTTTCGACGGCCGGACCGTATTGAAGGTTGGTGAAATGGAGGTGGTTGGTTGGTTTCTGCAACATGGTGTCCTGCGTGAGTAACTAAAGAGGGAGATAAATGTGTTTGAAGAAGCCGATTAAAAAGTGTGATTATTGGAAAGATCCTCTCCATTTTTTTACTTCAATTATATCTCTCTTATGACGATATTTTGTTTGTACCACGACAATTTATGAAGCAGCAAAGCCAACTTAAGTGTGATTATCTTATCGGCCTCATCGACTGTTAAAATTCAACCCTATTGACATAAACTCGACGCTTCTCTATCAAATTAATTAATCCAGTCGGAGTAGCAACCAAAATATCGATAACTTTTTCCATATTAGTTATCCACTAACAAATAAAACATGTTTCAATGTGTATCCGATAGTATCAATTATAAAAAAACAAATAGTAATAAATATATTTCATGGGTCTCCATAACACAAATAGTAATAGAAAAAATAAGTTAATTCGGCGGCAAGTCCGTTGTAAATAACGAGGAATGAGTTATCCATCACCCCATGGAAGGAGTTTTTATTCGGCGCCCCATCCATCGCCAACGGATGGGATGACGAATAGATCTCTTGAGGCGACGATTAATTTCGTCGTCCCGCGACGAATATTTTATAGTGGCATGCTTTTGTAAAACAGTGAGTTTGAAGTAGCGAGACATGAATATGTTATCTTTGAGCTTCTGAGTAAGATCCATATTGGTGTAGGTCATCATTGGAGGCCGAATGTCATTTCCGAGGGCCGGGACCGTATTGTAGGTTAGCAAAATGAAGGTGGTTGGTTGGCTTCTGCAACATTCTGTGTTGCGTGAGCATTGGTGAAGGTCATCATCGGAGGCCGAATGTCATTTTCGAGGGCGGGACCGTATTGTAGGTTGGCAAAATGAAGGTTGTTGGTTGGCTTCTGCAACATTGTGTGTTGCGTGAGTAGAGAGTGAGATAAATGTGTTTGAAAAGGTTGATTGAAAAGTGTGATTATTGGAAAGATTCTCTCCATTTTTTTTACTTTAATTCTATCTCTCTTATGGTAATGGGTCGGGCCTTAAGGCCCGCTCCTAAGCCCCCCTCAAGACCTGATTACATTAACATTTAAAAATTAATAACCTCGATAAAATTAATATGTCCGGTCTCGATTTTGGACCAGTAGAAATTTAGACATCAATCGATAAAAATATAAGATAATAATATTTTTTAGATCCCAGTGGATATATATTGGTCCTAACTATAATTTAATAATTATTGAAAATATTTCATATGTGTTTTTGTGTGTTATCCACTTAAATTTCTAAGATTGTTATGTAAAAACTAATTTTGGAGTTAATTTGTTTTGTTGAACTTCAAATATATATTGAGTTCATCTATAATCTATTCATTGCGCTCAAGAGTTGTGGCGTTGTCTTCTCGTACTGGCAACATAAAGTTTGAAGAGTTTTTGTCGCTTGCAGTGCTTCTTTATGAGTGACTGATTCCAGAGCCATTGAATTATCCTCAACTTCATTATCTATTGAATTTTAAATTATATCCGTCACATTTTTTACAATTTTATGAACTTCAAATCATTCATTGTTTTCACTAGAAAAATTTAGTAAGTGATTCATGTACATTTATACTTTTATTTAAAACATTGAACATATGTAATTCAAACTTTCAAATCCAACTAATATGTAAATATGAAGTTATAGAATGTTAATTGAACCTTATTTTTTCTTTTCTAAGATTTTTATTGAATTTATTATCTCTAACTCATATACATTTCAATTAGTATATTGAACTTGAAAATTTTATTGGTCAATTATAAATATATGTAAAACCTCTTTAAAATATTAAATTATTAATTTGTCAATATAATAATATTTCACTGAATTAATAAAATATCTCGGTCCCAATATTATTAATTTATAGATATTTTAATGTTTATTTTCACAGGCTCAGGTCCGGACGATCACCCTGGTCGGGTCGGGCTCGACCCATTATATAGTTCAAATAAATATTTATATTAATAATCTAAAGCTACTTGCGAGCTTCCCTAAAGCTTATCTCAAATGCTCATATGTTCAAATTAGGACTCTCATAAAGTTAATTAATAGCGGACATTTGTAATTTGACTAATAAGTGGTAATTTAACATAGCGGATCTAAACCATGATTTTAATAAATCAATGCATAAGAATAAACTTATGATTCACGTGTTTTTAACTAACAAAAGCGGCTTTTTTAAACGCAGGAAAGATGTAGCATATCCTTATCGATTTAAGAAAAAGTTTGAGGCACATATGAGATGAATTTGACAACGAAGTGCAACTCAGTTGGTAAGACGCTTCGTCTATAATTAATAGGTCGGGGGTTCTGTCACCTTAGCCGTTTCAAACAAAAACATATGAGATGTCTTTTGAAATTATTGGTGGAATAGATCCAATAGCCTATGCTTATTGCGATTGACTTCTAAAATAGCGAGAGCTAACATTGAGGCAACCTGCACTCCAGCTAAATGTTGAATAAAGTAAAATGGACGATTATCATCTCAGTGGGAGTTGTGAAATTAAGTAATATAATCGAGTCATAAACATATCCCGATTCTTAAAATCGTGATAAGGTGCAAGTGAGTCGTAGTATTATTCGAACACACACAACAATTCATGTGGGAACAACAACTGAGATGGGCGAAGTGGAGTTACGTGTGGTGTGAGAGGAGAAAATTTAAATATTGTTTCTTAGTAACATATTGTTGGATAATATAAAAGAAGCGATAAACAAATTGCAAAAGTAAATAACACTTTAGAAGGGCAATATCGTTTCTTAGTAGTTGTTTGCTAAATAATAGAGAATAAGTGTTAACCAATTTGCAAAAGTGAAATGACATTTTCAAAGTTTATTATTAAAAAATATTATATTATTTAATTAGATTAGTACGGAATTACTCTAATACAAATATACAATCAGTAGAATCTTTATCTAATACATCATATCGAACAATTATCCCAAATAAAATGCAAATAAGAGTTATTATAGTTTGAAGTAAATTTTTTGTTTTCAAAAGTTTTTTACTTCCTTCTTCTACCAAATTAAGCATCAACCACAAAGTTTTCTTCTTGATAAATGAATTGGATTAAGGCCTTTGTCATCCGAGCTAGTTGTCTCATGATGTTTTCAAGTATTATGTGTTGTTGCGGTGTTGCCACATTCTGCATGTTTAAATATGAGACAAAAAGTTTCGAGTCAGTTGAATCGATACATCAAAATTTTGTGCTTGTTCACATAATTGTAATCCTATAGGTTTATCATGTCCGCCATGTTGTGGTTCATGGAGCCTAGGAAAGATGAGTTTCATTTCGTGAAGACTCTATTTTTATCTCTTATTATAGCTCCTGCACCGGCTTGTACATTTTGTAGGCAAGACCCATCGATACTGAGTGTGTGCTCCTGGGCTGATTCCTTTCATTTACAAATGTGTAATCTTGTTTGTCTTTGGGTTTTTTCTTTCTTTAGAGTTTCGTTAGCTTTAATTAAATCCATTAGCTGGATATGAATTTTTTTTGGGTTGATTTCTTCGTTTCGAAGATTTTTTTTAAAGATATGATTATTACAATTACAATACTCAATCAAATAAATACTAATTATTAATAACTCTTAAATAAATTTATACACAGAGGATAATTATCATTCATTTCGGAGAATCGAACCCATAAACTCTAGGTTACGGGGTGTTCAGTTAACCACTCGGCTACAAACGATTTGACCATCTCGAAAATTTTGAGTATTGAGTAGTGACGATTAAACTTACTATTAAAGTCTCATCTTAATTGAGCATCACAAGTTTTTACTCCCTCCGTCTCGATAAATTAAAGACGTATTCTTTTTATGTACGTTCCACAAAGTTAGGCATATTCTAAAAACAATGTCGTAAATATTTTATGTCTAAGGTTGTGTTCTTTTCAACTGAAAACCAATTAAGTTCAATTCGACTTAGTTATAATTTATATTTACTTTAGTTCAGTCCAGTTCAATTCAATAAATTTAGTTGAAGATAACTCATCATAATTTTTCGAGATGGAGACTCACAAGAAGGTCCAAGCCCCACGTAGCCTCCATATTTAACCTAGTGGAGGGAAACTGGTAAAATTGACACCAAGATTCCCGGTAACTTCTACTCACGCACATCTTTGGAGGGAAAGTATATCCACTTTCAAATTTGGAACACCCCACGATTCTTCCATAACAAGCCTCTTCGTCTCCCCATACACTCCAAACTCTACTCAATTTCCAAAACCAGAAAACCTTCTCATTCCGTGAAAATATCCACCAGAGAACGAAAATATGGTGGAAGTGTCAGCGCCGGAAAAGTAACGGCCGAAGAGACGGCGAGTGGAGGATCCGGCGGTTCCGAATGGCGACGCTGGATCGTTTCCGGTGCAGTTGGAGAAAGATCGGCGAAAAATTCGTATGCGTTATCGTGATATCGAGAATCGCATCTCTGGTTCGTACTCGTACTGTGTTTCGTGTCTCTTTCTCTTTCTGTATACAGTATACTTGGTCATATAATCGATGAAATGTCGTTTTATTTTGAACCTTGATAATTGTAAATCTACTGTATAGGTTATCGGATTGTTAGAGTTTCGTGTTTTCTGTCGATAATGTGTTTCTGCTTGTAATTGATGCAGAGGAGAAAAATGAGCTGTTGAAAGCTACTTCTGGCAAGTTTTTGTCGATTTTAAATGAAGTTGACAATATACATCAGGAGGGTAAGTATTCTTATCTGGAGAAAGCTCCAAGCCTCCGATAGTTTTCGATCTGTTACCGTTTGCTATGTGCCGCAGCATTAGTACTACTGCTTTACTATATGCTATATTATGCATCAGTTGTTTTATGCAGTCCTATGCAATTATCATCTTCTATGTTTATGTGTAGCAGATTAATATTGTTTTGTAAGTATTTGAGAGTATCACTACATGCTCGTTTATTATTTCTCATGTTTTCAAACAATAGAGGTATTAACCAGTAACCACTGAGTGAGTGACACTACTTGTAGTCTTGTAGTGTAATAATGTTGTGAGTGCTCTATGAGCAAGAATGAATTTGTATGATTATTGAAGGAACTCACAGAATGACATTAATTGTACTGAGTCTTGGTGTTTGTTACCTGCATTGTGTTTCTGTAAATAGGCATATGTACCTTTCTTAGCATGTTCTCGTTTTGTTCCAGTACTCTACGCATTTAATTGCCATAAATTGGCAAACATCAAATGGAGTCATTTTCTCCTGTCCTCTTTTGACACATAAATGCTTTATGTGTGGAACTTCAGTTACGAGGCCTAGGGAGCAGGTGTCAGATGCAGAGACCTTGCTAGGCTTGGCTGCCACTTTCTAAGCTTCTGTCAAATCACATAGCCATGGGGGTGTTACCCCAGCAGAGTTTGTATCCTCTCTGATTAGGCAATTCGGGAAAAGAAATGGTTTGGTTGGGATTTCACGGGATACACCAGCCGACATTTCATGGTGGGAGATTGGTTTGGATGTTTCACATATTATGAGGAAAGAGCCGCGTATGCATGACAATGTGGGTTTCTTTTCTTTAAAACCTGGTTTATTGTTCTCATGCATTATAATTTGTTACTGCTTTCTAACCTGATAGAAAATTTGTTCATTTAGGATTGGACCCATGGCAAATGAGATGAAGACGAGAAAACCATACACTCGGAGAAAGTGCACTGTGCCATTTGGGATTGCTAAACCAGAAAAGGTAGAACTGATCAGCCTCTTGAAACTGATAACTTTTGTCTACTGGTGCAAATAGAGTCCAAACTCCAAACAAATATCCAAGTATGAAGCTATGCATTGCAACATACACGACCACTAGTTTTTCTGTAATGGTCACTTGTTGAAGGCGGGACATGAGTTCCAGTTCAGTAGTCCTAGATCTGTCACTAGCAAAACAATATGCCCGTATCTTCTTGCTTTTTCCATTGTTTCTCAATACATTAGTGTCATACACTTGAGTTAAATATCTGCTTCAAATATTAAGCACCATCAATATTGTTGGCTAATCTTCATCCATAGTGACTTTTGTTTCCATTTCTTTTCCTGGGACAGATTGATAAAGCTTCTGAAGTAAGCACAGACACGGAGAGGAACGTGCGAGTGATGTTTAAAAGTTTAAGCAAAAATTATAAGCCGAATCAGAAAGCTGTCAAGCTTGAAAATCTGATATTGAACAGAAGTTCTTTTGCTCAGACAGTTGAGAATTTGTTTGCCCTGTCTTTCTTGGTAAAAGATGGAAGAGTTATCATGAACATCGATGAAGATGGCTCCCATGTAGTTGGTATAACTCTTGTTTGTCATCGCTGCAGATCTACCTTAGATCTTTCTTTTCCATTTTGTGCAGTTTCATGCTTGAATTACTTTTAACCTGTATTTTCTTTGTTTTTTCTGTTTCAGTACCAACAGATGGTCCGAGTGAGGCTCAATTCAAGTCAGGAGAAGTTGATAAACATCAATTTATCTTCAGATTCGACTTTGCTGATTGGAAGGTTAATCATCTCTTCGGTTTTGGCACCATCTTTCACTAATTAACACATGCCATTTTGAGATTACTTATTTATTCCTCTCTAATCTCAATCCTTTGTGATGAATTGTAGTTAATGAAGGATCAAGTTGTTGAAGGAGAAGAGTTGATGCCCCATAGAGATGCAAGTGACATTAACGGTCATGATAAGGCTAAAGCTGGATCAGATGAAGGCATAGATATACCAGAAGTAGCTCCACGGAATTCTCAAACTATAAGCACAAAAGCTGGATCAGATGGCCTGCTGCACATACTAGAAGCAGTTCTGCTGAATTCTCAAACCATAACCACAAAAGTTGGATCAGATGAAGGCCTACACATACCAGAAGCAGTTCCCCTGAATTCTCAAACTACAATCACAAAAGCTGGACCAAATGAAGGCCTACACATACCAGAAGCAGTTCCACTGAATTCTCAAACTACAATCACAAAAGCTGGACCAGATGAAGGCCTACACATACCAGAAGCAGTTCCACTGAATTCTCAAACTAAAGGCACACTGAAAGCTGCCCAAATTGATTCTGAAATGAAACACATAATGCCGATAAAGAAATTTTCAAGAAACTATGGCCTTGTGAACTCCTGCTCTGACATGACTGATGCTGTAACAGTGGCCTCATTGGTGAAGTGGAGCTGCAAGCGTAAGAGAAACGTGTTGTCTTTCAAACGTGAGTTAAATATTCAGCCTTGAGGGGGAAATACAAGATAACTCTCTTCCTTTAGTGAATATCATCTGTTTTTGTAAGTAACTTCAAGTCTCCAGCCAGATGTAGTTGAGGTGGAAATGATGATGTATGCTACTCATCAGATCTGGAGAATTTTTTGTGTTCCACTGGAAGCCATGTTATTACTAAGTAGACTTGTGCATTATCCATGACTGGTTTTAGAACAGGAACGGATTTGAATTCAAGATTATATGAAAGTTCTTGTTGGTAATACAGGGTTGGCACCACAATACCATATTAAATCCAACCCAATCATGAGAAGGCTGTCCGGTTCAGTTCTGGTTTCAGGGACCGGAATCGGCCATGAACCGAACCAGAACCGAACCAATCGGATCCAGACATGACTTGGACCGGATTACCGGTCTGGTTCCGGTTCTTGCACTTTTTTTTTTTTTTTTTTCCATTTTTTCTGGCAGCTTTTTGTATATACCCCTTCCACTATAACAATGTATGGACCAACTAAGCAAAGAATAAAAAATAACGCAGAACATTTTGGCCTAATCATATATACATCAATACAACTAAGCAAAGAACCAAAAACAACGCAGAACATTTTGGCCTAATCATATATACAACAAAGCAAAGAA
>JAYMSP010007064.1:0-10559 GCA_036897095.1 Plantago elongata
ACGGCAAAGGAAAAGGCTAGAGGAGGGGGGGGGGGTGAATAGTCTTTTCAAACTTTCGTCGATAAACAGTCTTTCTCATAAACTGGGAGGTTTCTGATACTTAGATTTAGAGAGCGGAAGACTTTATGCGATAGATAAACGTGATTGTGCTTAGCAGTAATAATGTGTGTATAAATAATGCTGGAAAGTAAATACAATAAAGTAAATAACTCAACTGGCATCTGGAGGTGGCGTAATCCTCCAACTAATCCACTCGGCCTTTCAGGGATCTGGAATTCACTAGAACAGACAATTGAGTTCACCTTACAATAATTCATATTCTTAGATCCTTACAAACAAATGGTTCCCAACCAAATGTCCCCCCTGAGTTTTTCCCTAGCTCCTCGAGCCAAGTACTTCCTGTACTCAAGATAACCTTGGAACTTTTCCTTGATTACCCAAACCTAGTACTTACTCTACCCCACGCCTTAATGGTGTTGGTTATATGTTGATTGTCAGGTAAGCTACTCTTATAACTTTTCAGCTATGTTTCTCAGAGAGATTTAAGAGATTACACTACCTAATATACTTATTCAGTATATGGTAGGTTCTCCTTAATAACCCAAGTAATTGGTATCCGTTCTGGATGATGAGCTTCAGAAAGTGTATCTGACAGTTCAACTCTTTCACGATTAACAATCTATTGTTATAGGTTCAGGACACTTAGAACTACTTGTGATTTTTCGAGCTTGTTAGTCGCAACTGTAAGCTTGGAGAATGGTCGTGTGAATGCTTGAGAGAATACTTGCTTGATATGTGAATATAAGCGTAGTTCTTGTGTGTATTTCTCAGCTTCTATGTGGTGATATTTATAGATGAATTTGAGAGTCGTTTGAAAAGTATCCGTTAGACCTTCTCAGAATTCAATCCGTTGATATCTTGAAATGAGTACTCAAAAGTCCCTTTCTCATTTTTTAGAGAGGACTATGCTTTGATCGACTTTTTCAGCCGGTGCATTTAATGCACTGTACTATTTCTTGTTATGTAGTCTCAGCAGACACATGAGCCTTTCTAAAAGCTAGCATGCTCCTTGACTCGATGATGTCGTATGTTCAGAGACATGTTTATGTATAATTTTTACATTATACACTATGCTTTCTAGACATAGTCTATCTGAGGAGACTAACCCTTATGTCTTCATTAAACTTGTGTAATCTTCAGTCTTCAAATCTTCGATTAAAATCCATTGCTAGTATCCTTCTTCATGGCCATCTCAAAATATAAAATAATATCCAGAGACCTAAAAGTCCTATTACAAGTTTAACTAGACTAACATACTAAGTGATGTCCTCTTTTACAATGTTCAACTGAACCAAGAGTACTAGTCGCCTTTCTATACTAAATATAAGTTACATGGTGATTGATCAAAAATACTAACAGATATTCCTAACAATACGAAGCTTCCCAATGGGCGTATTTGGATTCTATGGAATGATCAAAGAATTACAATATGAGAACAATCTATGTCAGATCAGCATATACATTGTGGCATATATAATATGGCAGATAATCTCATCCAATGGACTACCTTTGTCTGTGCAAAAAATGGTTTAAGATATTTCCCTAGCTTTCACTAGACCCTAGATGGTTATTGGTGATCTGGATAATGTTCTTGTATTAAGGGATAAAGTTGACGGAAACCTTGTCACAGCTTCTGAGTTTGCGAATTTGGAGGAGTTAATGGGGTGGGGGGTGGGGGCGGGGGCGTATAATCTGGTTGAAGAAGAGATGGACGGGGATTACTTCACTTGGTCTAATAATCAAGACTCAGATGCTTATCTATTCTCGCATTGATAGGGCTTTGTGTAACCACACTGGTTCCTTAAATTCCCAACATGTAAGATAAACGTTTTGGAAGCGGGATTATTTGATCACTCACCGTTTCATGTGGTTGTGCTGCCTTAAAATTTTGGTTTGTTTGATTGTCAATGATGACCAACGTGGTTCTATCTTCTTGGAACCAAGAGATTCGGTTAACCTATGTTTATCATATGGCGAAAGCTCTAGATGCTGCAGGGACAGGTACGCCTCCCTCACCCGGAAGCACCATGGAACCTGTCGCCGATTGGAGGAGGCGCGCGTGGATTTCTCACGTGCGTAACAAGCTCTATCTCATGACCGTTTGAATGTCGGGCTCATCCAGCATGTCAAGGAATGTACTGAAGAAGTGATAAAGTGCAATGATATGGATGAGATGATCTTGGCACAAACAACAAAAGTTCATAGGCTTCAAACTGGAGATGGCAACAATGCATTCTTTCATGCAACAGTTAGGGAACAAAACCGTAAAGTGGTATATCGAAGATTGTGATGCAAGAGGGGCACATTGTCACAACATCACAAAACTAGAACATGAGATCATTAGGTTTTACACAAACCTAGAGGGTATGGTCGTGCATCAGCTTCCGTGTGTCGACACCGAAGCCCTTCGCTCGAGTCGACAACTTAGTAGTGAAAAAGAGATTGGATTTGATCACCCCAGTTACAAAAAAAAGAAATCTGGGAGGCACTTTGTCATATAGGTGACAATAAAGCTCCGGTGATAGACGGGTACAATGCAAAGTTCTTCAAAGCCGCTTGGAGTATAATCCGAGTTGATGTCACCGAGACAGTCATGGATTTCTTCCATTCGGGTACACTCTATGCCGCTGCAAACATCACCTTGGTCACATTAATACCAAAATGTCCTAGTGCATGTACGATGAAGGATATTAGGCATGTTTCATGTTGCTCTCATGTATACAAGATTATCTCGAATATCCAATCTGCATTCTTGCTGGGAAAGGTGATCCATGACAATATCTTACAGGCTAGTGAATCTGTCCGGGGGTGTGGGCGAAAAAGCATCTCGCCGCGTTGTATGATACACATGGATCTACAAAAGGCCTTTGTCACTGTCGAATGGACTGCACTACACGCGATTTTGGATGAGATGGGTTTCCCTGTACAGCTCGTTGCCTGGATAATGAGATGCGTCACAATTGTTTCTTATCGATGTGATATTAATGGCACCCTATCCAAGCTTTTGAAATCTAAATGCCTCCAACAACGCGACCCCGTATCCCCTATACTGTTCGTTATCATGTTGGAGTACATGCATCGAGTCGTGGGATTGCTGAAGAGAAATCCATATTTTACTACCATCCCAGATGCAAATCTTTGGGTATCACTAATCTTTGATTTGTCGATGACGTTCTACTCTTCACCAGAGGTGTTCTGCGATCCATTACACTCTTGATGGACCATTTTCGATTTTTATTCGACTTTACTGGCCTTTCGGCGAATCCGGGCAAGTGCCGCATCTTCATAGGTGGCGTCGATCGGCCTGTTAAGGAGGATATTCTTCAATAGATGGGTTTTAAGGTAGGAAAGCTACCCATAAAATATCTAGGCGTGCCCCTATTTACTCGTAAGCTCTGAAATCGGAACTGCCAACCTCCGATCGACAGAATCACCTCCATAATTCGACACTGGACCTCGAAGTTGCTAAGCTACGTGGGTAAGTTTCAGCTCATTTGTAGTGTCCTCCATGCTATGTCAAGCCATTAGATCTAGGTTTTCCCTAGGCTCACCACTGTGCTAAAACACATTGAAACCAAATGTCGTTCTTTCCTTTGGAGTGGATTCCGGAAGTCACTAATTGCTTGGGTGAAACATTTTGATGAGAAGAATGCAGGAGGCCTGAACCTGACCTCCCTTGCAGATTGGAATAAATGCACCATTGCTAAACTACTTTGTGGAATGTATGTGTTAAAGCTGATAAACTTTGGGTGAGTGGATCCACTACTACTACATAAAGGATCAGGATGTGATGGATGTACAAATAACCGCGAATAACACTTGGTTTATTAAAGCCATCATGAAGACTCGAGGTATGGTCCATTCGTCCCGTGCCTAGGAAATGGCGCTAACTTGTCGACAGTTCCCCACAAGAGCTTGGTACAAGGAAATTCGTGGTGAAAAGCAAGAGGTAAAGTGGAAGAAATTTTGGTTTGGTAACAATCCCCGGCCGCGAGCATTATTTTGTACCAGGGTGGCACTAAATGGCCTTATGGCAACACGAGATAGAGTTCGTAGAAGGAACACAAGATAAATTAGGAATGATATTTTACATTTAAGAAATGAAAAGGACGAAGTTGACATGGACAAAAACGCGATACGAGAAGATGAAGCTGGAATGGATGGAGTATAAAATAATGATAGAACAATAAAATATACATTATTTATTTTCATAATATAATAATATATTTTATGTCGTGCAGTTTAAATTTAGTTTACAGATCAAGTTCGGAAAAAATATCTCCTAATTACGAAGCTTCAAATACTTTATACTCCATATACCTGACATGATTCGGGGCAGAGTGTATTATAGTAAACTCACTCTGTCGGTAATCGCTCAAGGGTAAAGAAGCATAAAATGGACCGCAATTAGCATATGGAAACTAGAATAATCCAAGATGAAGCACATCAATTGTTATTATTGCCGCATCAACAAATTAATCACTGCAACAACTGAATACTCTCATCTAAACACACTTATACCAGTAGCATTACCATTGCATCAAACAAGAAATTATTAACCACAATAATACTAGTACAACACATACCCTAATCAAGAGAGAAGGAAACCAAAAGCGTGGAGTGAATTAATCAGCTATCTATGGCTGCGCGTGATAGTAGAGCAACCGCGCGTGTAGGGATGCACAGGGCCACTTCCTTTGTGGCAATTGTGCGTGTAATAGGAATGGCCGGAGCGTGGCGGGCATGGGACTCTGTTGGCATATAATGCCCCGTATGAAATGTAGTAATGGAACACTTTCCCCCAAAATAGTGACCTCCGATTCGTCCACGCGCTCCTCACATCCACTTCAATTCCTCCGTTCTCTTCACCTGAGCCGAGCGTGACGAAAATGGCCAGGAGAGTTAGGGTGAGTAGCACGGAGGGCTTTGCAACAGAGTAGTGCATTATGTTGTAGCTAGAGAGAGTTGTTTATCTATTGTAAGGAAACTATGAAAGAATGAAATAAATTGAGAGTACTCTACTGATCTATTCACTTACTCATCAGCAGTAATGTAGTCAATATTGAATGAATCAGCGAGCGAGCGACTGTGTTAGTAGGGACCTTTAGTCACATGTCTACTGCTGTACTACACCACCCACCTCATTACCTCAATTAAAAGGAAGAAACAAAGGTCTTCTTTCTCTTCACAATTTTTTCTAGTTTTCCACACACTTTCTACTCATTCATGTGAACGAGTAAGTTTTAATTGTATACATTATTCTACACCAATACAAAATTAATATCTAGTTCAAGATTTATATAAATAAATACTCTCTTCATCACACTATAAATATCATATTTATTATTAAACACATCTTTAATATACAGTGTAAACACTTAAGAGATAATTATACATATGTTATGAAATAATTAAAAATATTAAAAAAATAAATGTAACATTTATAGTAAAAGATATATAAATAGAGTATGATATTTTAACAAGCAACAAATAGCAAACAAAATAATGCATGTCTTTACAATGTATGATTTAGGAAAGCATTCGAAGAAAATATTTGACTTGGCTATAATTTAACATGGTCTTTACCACCTTCAACAATCTAGTTATGTGTAATGCATGTCTTCTAATGCTTTTGTTGTACCTACACCTTCTTTCCCTACTACTATTGTTCTATGGCATCTAAGACTTGGCTTTGTGCATGCCAATAGATAGGCTTTCTTTGATCAGGCATCTCAACCTAGTAAGGTGATGTTTTTCACTATGCAAAGCATAAAAGAAGCTCTTTCAATGTTAACCTCAGTAGTTCTGCTTCTCATATTTTAAAATTGTTGACAATTACTCACGTCGCACTTGGGTTTTTATCTAATAAAATAAAAATCAGACTCTGATCGCATATGCAAAAGAAATTATAACCTTGTCTGACTCAAATCGACACAAAAATCGATTCCATTCTTATTGAAAATATGTATATTCTAGAGATAATTTTTTACAAGAATGTTATGTACTTAGATCACATTCAATTTATTATTAGAGATAATATTGACATTATATTTATTGAATTGATTATTTGGTTATTTGAATAATTTAATAAGATGTTCCCTTGGATTACGCATAACAACCAAGTGTGTGAGAACTTGGATGCTTAATACAAGTCCTAAAATAACCCCAATTCAGTGTCATTGAGATTGAGATATTATTAACACGCTAGAGATTGGTTGTGATCTGCATCATATTATTAGAAATTGTAGTAGCTCTCACGACTACAAATGGCTTGGTCATTCATAATGGATGCATCAACACCTTAGAGAGTATTGGTAGATCCAGCGAGATAATATTTGGTTAATTCTATTCATGAATATAAAAGTATCGGTGTGCATGGTATGTTTTAGTCTTTTGACTATACCGACTAGGTGTGAAGTCGTGTACTTACATAGTTACATGACCAATGCTTGCACTCGTAATGGGGTAGATACGGCATATGTTGGTTACACCACAAAGCACATAGGAGTAGTAGGTGAGCCAAGATATGATTTATTCTTCTCAATAGACATTGGAGAGAATACTTTACATCTCTAGTTATGTTGATTGTTAGTGTCACGCCCCGAGACCACATCGTTGGTCCCGCTACATTTAATATTCATTTAATAACATATTCGCCACTCCGTCCGTTGGTGTGACCGGCCGTGTGAACAATTCCCCGTCCACACGCAGCCTTATCCACCTGTCGGTCTCACAGACCAACATCACAGCATAGAAAGCCAACCACCGGGCTAGTATAAATTTTCAAACATAATTTACATCAGAGTTTTAGCGAAAGCATTTTCAAAATAATATACATGCGAGTGGCTACTGTATTAGCATATCTACAATCCAAGAGTACAACACATCCAAACCTCAACTACTCGTTAAAATTATACAGGCCAAAATACAACGTCTTACTCTACGAAGGGACTAATAACTTCTATAATCCAGCCTTGTCAGCAAAGTAGTGCTTCTTAGACGTCCAACTAACTCCTGTCTGAGATACAAAGTTCAAGGGTAAATTTCATAATACATAATGCCCGGATCAAGTAATTGCAATCAACATATTTTCACACAATTTCACACATGCATATAAAAGTCACAGCATAGATTTACAAACAGTTTTCAGAACTTTTTAGCTCACTCAAACATATGTTGCGACCACTAGTATAAGTCCGGTGGCCCACAGAGGTCTACAACATATTCCCTGATCAGAAATCACGAGTACTCAGCGTCACAGGGATAATATCACGTCACACAAACGGCGTCCCAAAGACAATATCCCGTCATAAAGACGGCGTCACACGGACAGCGTCCCACATACAATATCTCGTCATAAAGACGGCGTCATAGGGACAGCGTCCCTCAGACAATATCCCGTCATAAAGACGGCGTCACATGGACAATATCACATCATACAAGATGGCGTCCCACAGACAATCTCACGTAGACAGTATCACGTCATAAAGACGGCGTCACAAACACAAAGCACAACATATATGAGAGCTACCATTTATCCATGTTTTTATATAAAAGGTTTCACACACGTCACATGCATCACAAATTATCTTTTCGGGATATGCACATAACTTGATCCTCAGTGAATAAAATAAAATTATATAAAGTCCCGTCGCTTGATATAATATTAACAGTTATCAAACAACAGTTCCAAGACAGTTATTTTCACATAAGGCAATAAAGCAAGGTATTATGAAGATTCGACCCATACCTGGTTTAGATGCTCGCTTATTCTCAAGATCGCCTAATTCGTCGATTAGTTAGTTACCTATATTAGTGAAAACGTCATTAACATCTCTAACCGACCGTAAGTCAACTTTCCTATACTGAAATAAGAATGTTACCCCGGAACCCGAATCATAGACCTCACGCAGCACAGAAACATTACTCACATCCATGAAGTAAGCTATTACCACTAATAACAGCGATCATATTCTAATACTCGTTCAATTCACGTAACCAAGAGTTTCTTAGTACAGTGATCCAGAAAAGTAAAGTCAATATTGTAATGCTAAGCTAGCATATTAGGTCTAGTTTCAAATAATGGTGCCACCAAAAGCTAAAAGCAGAAAATTTGCCACCCAAAGAACAACCTAGAATTATAATCTTTTTCATCCGTGCACAAGGAATATCGAACATTGTCTAGCAGTAACATAACTAAAGGAATGAAGTGGGTAATTTTTACTTTAAAGGGTCCTTTGGATTATATTCTCATGACAAGAAAGCATACAAAATTCTGATATACTTTAAGAACCACATAGAAATGATCCTTATGATTTAAGTTTTCGGACTGTAGATGGTGGGAAGTCATAAAAGTACAAACCAATATTGTTTTATTTTGCTTAACTAAAGCCAAGAAGTAGGAGACAATAATAAGTACTAAGCTTTTCTACGAAACTGCTTCATGGATTTTAAACCATTATAAGCCATCTCAATCACATATTTGGCAGCTCTTACGTTGGATTATAACGCTGGGGGATAAAACTGCGGTCTAATAGATGGATAATCCAAGGGATGACTTGTATGGTTTTAGCTAGGACGTCACTTTCAGGTTTTGATGCTAAATTATTAACTTCATAGTGCAGCATAACACAGGTCGGAAACGCAACCCAATAACCAATTAATATACAGCTAACACCATAAATCAAAATCGAAATAGAGAATAGCAACAACCAGTTTAGAAAGCAGTAAGAAATAACGTGAACAAATCAAGCACCCATCCCCGATCGAAAAGGAAAGAAGAAACTTCACCGAGCAATTCGAAAAAAAGCGAATTGAAGAGAGGCGGCAGTAGTGGTGGCGGAAACCGAGCGGTGGATGGTGGAGATTAAACGGATCGGGCGATGGTGGCAGAGATCGAGCGATGGTTGGTGGAAACTGAGCGGATCAGGCGATGGTGGTGGAGATCGAGCGGTAAGGAGGGTGGCGATCGGAGGTGGAGAACCGGAGGAGTGGTGACGGCGAGAGGTGGATCGATGGTGATGGAGAGCAGTTGTGGTGTTGATCGTGGTGTGGGAAGACGACGATGCCGGGTCAACCGGTGGTGATGGTGGTCGATTGTGGTGGAGGATCGGTCGATCGAAGGTGACGAGTGGTGAGAGAGGTGGCAGTGGTGGAGGACACGGTGGTGATGGCTTCGAAGGTCGGTGAGTTGTTGGCGGATCGATGATGGAGAGGCGGTGGTGACAGCGGATTGGTGACGAATGAGAGGTAGTGGTGAGGTCGATCGTGGCGGTGGAATCGGATAAGAGAGGAGGCGAAGAGGAGGAGCTGGAGAAGAAAATGAAGAAGAAGCGGTTGAAGCAGGAAGAAAGTAAGTCGGTTTGTGTCTCCAGATCTTTCTTTTCCATCAACCCCTTCTATCTCAGTTTCTTCTTTATTCTCTTCTTCGTTTGATTATTCGCGCGTCGGAAGTTCCTTCATAAAATTTTAAATTGTTCTGACATGCTACGCTTTTTAACATTGTTATATATTTATTTATTTATTAATCATTCGTCCGATGACTTCAAAGATTTGAGTTAATTTGAATCCTAAATCGACTCAATTCTAAATTCATCTTACTTTTAATTCCCTAAACTCGTGGGCGAACTAATAGTTTACTAATCCGTCACGAACTCTACTCGAAATATTATTAAAATATTCTATGCGGATCTCGATCATTCCATCCTTCCCCCCTTACAAAAGTTTCGTCCCGAAACTTAAAACATATGTTCATACGATACGGAATTTCGAAATTGGGGCAGTGTCGGGTGTTAACTGGATCTCAAATTCTATCTCTCGACCAGGGGGTACACCAGGAAATTTCCAGGGAACACATCAGCATCGCAATCACTCATTTCTAATACTATCAAATCAACCTTAAGTTCTACCCCACATGTGTTCAAGACACACTCCCTACATATATCATCGCATATAACTTAGCAGGCACAAAGTTCACAGACGCCACACACTTTCGAGATATAAGAGAACGAGACGCGCCAGAATCAAACAACACATATGCCTAAAAAAGGTTGATTGAAGCGGTACCGGTAACGACGTCATCACGATTATAGACATTCTCCTTGCTCAGTGAGAAAACCCATCCTTGGGCCTTATTCTCGTGTTGATTCAGTCCAGCAGGAGCACTAGGGGTCGGTTTACCCCTTTTTGGACAGTTTCGACGCAAGTGCTCGGTGCTACCACAGTTATAACATCGTTTAACACCCCCAAAGCACTCCCCTACATGCCTCCGATGACAACGATTACAGACTGGTTCCCGTTCCATCTTTCTCGATCCAAAGCGATCCCTTCCATCATGAAATTCACCTGGCCTTTTAAAACCTCAACGAGCCTCTTCTTCTTCTCGTTGTTGAGTTTCCACAGCTATGGCACGATTATAGACAACCTCAAAAGTTAAGTCCAGAAGTGGCACCAGCATCCGACAAATCTCTGGCCTCAAGCACTTACGAAACATCTCTACC
>JAYMSP010007065.1:0-10557 GCA_036897095.1 Plantago elongata
ACGTAAAAATCAATGTGAAATAAAAATTGAGATATTATATAAAGTAACATATAAACGTATTATTAACTTACAAGTCTAGCAGCCTTCTCAGCGAATGACATCGACCCACCATAGTTCTTGAAGATGCCTTCACCATTTCTGTCCGAGAGTCGGTCCTACTGTTCCTCTCCGACTCAGCCCTGCCCTTTTCACTTTCCCAATGTGCGACCCAGGGCTGCTACACTTCGTCTTTAATTCCAAGAAGCTGCCCAGTCCCTTTTGACCAATTTTTCTTTGCAGTTGCCATCTTGCTCTTATATAAATCGGCACACTTCGCCATGAAAAGCTCATACACTCTGTTATTATCCTCCTCCCTCCAACGGTATGAATTATGCATTAACATCAAAATATATCAGCTCAACATGCCCAATCCTTTTGGATGATAGCAGGTCCTGTAAATTCATATATTTAGCACTGAAAAGAATACAATGATTAGCAGTAAACAAAACATTGCAGCAAGATCTCTTTGTGAGACTACTAATAGATAGCAGATTGTATGTAAAGCTACGCACATATAGAACATCTTTAAGTATTAAGTCATCAGACAGGTGAATATATCCCATGAGAGTAGCAATAGTGGAGTTATTATTGGGAAGTTTAATAACAACATTAACAGGTGTGGGTGGATGAACATACAATGACAGGTCACAAGTCATATGATCAGTAGCACCTGTATCAACAATCCATGATTGTGTAGATGTGCTATTCATGACACTAAAACAATAAGACTTGCCATGCAAACCTGATGGTATAATGTCAGCAGCTGAAGGAGGCAATGTAGCTATGGCAATGTTGACAGAGTGAGTGACTTGTGCTGCAGTCTGAGCCTGGGATTGTTTCTGAAATGCCATGAACTGATTAAACTGATTGAATTGTTGATTAGTGCAGGATCCATTATGGGTTGTCAATAACCATGTCTGCAGCATGATGGAATGTATCCAGATGGGATGTCTCCACAACATTAGCAGTAGCCACTTTACCAACCTTGTTAGATTGCTTCCATCCAGGTGGAAAGCCAATCAACTGGAAACATGTGCTTGAGTATGATTAGTCATACCACAGTGCAGACATCTTTTCTTTGGCCTGTCTTTCTGATAAGACTTGAATTGTGGAGGAATACCATTGTTTCCCTGAGAACCCACATCTCTAGCATGAGGTGGTGTAAGAGCCAGATGATCTAGTGAACATTGCAGCTGAATCCATAGGATTGATAACAACAGTCTAAAAGAGAGATCTCTGAGATTCTTCTTGTAACAAAATGGAGTAGACTTGGGATAGTGATGGTAAAGGTTTCTGCAACAGGAGCTGGCTATGCAAATGAGCATATGAATCATCTAAAGCAATCATAAACTTCATGACAACATCTTTATGTTGAGTTAGCATCTGAGTTTGAATGAGCTCACACTTGAAGGTGGACAAAGCACCACATGAGCAAACCAAAACATGCTTGAAACTGATATATTCATCCCAGATTCCCTTGAAATAATTGTAATATTGTGTCAAAGTCATTGATCCCTTTGACATACCACCAACATTCTTCTCCAAAGTAAACACTCTAGGACCATCAGACTGCTCATATCTAGACTTGATTTCTAGCCAAACATCCCTAACAGAGTTACAATATAGCAAGCTATTCTTGATATCATCATGTAGAGACAAGTTTATCCAACCCAAAACAAGAGCATTGGCTCTCTCCCAAGCATCATACAACTCAAAATCACCCACATCATGAACAGGTAAAGAACCATCAATCAATGCCAACTTGTTCTTAACTTGTAAAGCTCTAATGACTGATTTGCTCCAAGAAACATAGTTTTCTCCATTAAAGATGACAGAAATGATCTGCAAACATGGGTGATCAGACGGATGATAAAAGTACTGAGAATGTTGGTTCTCAGCCGGATTAAGAGAATATCGAACACGAGCATTCACCGGCGATGGAACCTGTGGTGGTTAAAATGGTACATTGCCACCTGAAGACGAAGATGTCGCCATGAACGCCGAAACAAAACTGAAGAGCAACGAGCAACGAAGCTGAGATAACCGTCAATGGTGGACGAAATGTCTGTCAACCGGAAGAATCTCGCGGATTTGACAAGAACAAAGTGACGGATGTAGTAATCAGAAACACCGAAGAACAAAGTATCGCGGAAGAAAGAAATTTAGAAACGAACGATGATCAATCGAATTTCTCAACTGATACCATGTGAATAATCTTGATAAACTAAATTGTATTGATTATAAAGGAGATAAAAATTCCAATAAACAAAATATGATTTTGATTTATAAAAGAACTACTATATATAATTTGAGGATAATTAACTTAACTACTAACTAACTTAACTAACTTAACTAACTTAACTTTTTCTCAGAAAAAAGTTAGATAGCATATTTTTCCGTCATCAATACAAACACATATGACCGAGTGGAATATTACATTTAGTTAGATTAGAAGCCAAAATAATACTTTTGACTTGTCAATAATCCGAATATTTTAAACAAACACCAACATCTACGCTATTGAATAGAAGTAGACGTAGAATGAAATCCATGCCTACTCTTGTTTTTTTTCAATTCTCCCGTCACATAGTAAGCCGACTTGACTGAGTAATATCGGTTGTTCAGAAAATACCATGTACACCTATTTGGACTACCAGTACAACCACATGAATATACAATATATACTCAACATCATCTTCCCAAAAATACGACGACCTCAGAGCCTCAACATTCCAATCTCCAGCCTATTATTCAAACAGTTAGATATAGGAGTATATCACAATTAGAAAGCATTTAACCTTCAAAACACAACTAAGAAAGGAATTAGGATTCTTCATGATACATCAAACTATTTTACTAAGCATGGGAAAATTAAATCATTAAAGGACAAAAATGCATCTGTTATTATTAATTTAATCCCTCCTAATTCGAAAGAACTAGCATAAATCAAATTAAAGATAGGTGAATTACACTAAGATTATGAAGACGAATTAACATCATCACCGAGCAAACTATCGTCAGAAAGGACGATACTCATGAAACGCGAAGAACCATCCTCGACCGGAGTCGCGGATTTAAGAAGAAACCCAATTCGTATCATATAGCTCGGGTAACCGATCCATAATCTATAGTACGAATTAGGGTAGGAATCAAGAAGTCCGACCTTGAAGAGTTGTCCGACCTATCGTCTACAACAGGTCTGAGCCTGGCCGTACGTTGAACCACTACCCCTATAGTCCGGACCTCGTGTTGATACGAGCCTCAGACCAGAATTTGGGAGATTCGGTTCCCCGAATCAACTCTATATATAGTCTCATTTATTTCAGTTGAAAGGTAAGTCACCTACCATATCTCACTATATTTACTCTCTTTGTGCTCCAAAGCTTGAGTTGATTCACTACCCGATTTGTCCAAGGCAAACCTGTCTAAAAGAGGTCTAAACCTCACTTTCCTAACTTTACAGGTGCGAACTAAGGCTCAAGATGCACTTTTCCAATCCAAGGCATTTTTTCCCCCTCAACTCCATCATTTCTTTTCCTATCACAAAGTGTGTCCTATTTAACCTAATATATTTTCCTACTATCACCACTACCCCCACCAAAACATAGAAATGATGGAGTATAGCTCTTGATAGGAGTTTAACAACAAATGACATAAATAGGGGGAGATTCATCTTCCCTACCTCAGATAAACATTTATGTCCAAACTCCCAATTTCTACATCAGCCAAACACCTCCATTTTCAACTTCCCATCTTAATTGGAGGACCTAAATATTTATCATGCTTCTCTACCATTTTTATAGGAAGACATCTTCCTATAACATAAAATAACCAAGGATATAAAATATCTCTTTGTCTAAGACCCACCTGAGGCCCGGGTCATCCACGGCAACACCCATTTTAAAATTTTAATCAAACAGGACTCTGAGTCATAGTATTAACTCATGACTCAGCTGAACTATGGACTCAGAATAATAACTTATTTGGCACCAACTACTGAGCCAGCAAAAGGGCTAAAGGGTTCACTAATAATTGGAGAAATTTGTGGAAACGAACAATAATAAGGTACTAAATCTCTATGTTAGAACACAAAACCCTGCCTTAAAAGAAAAATAAATTAAAACAAAAAAACTTACCAAAACTTTACAGCAATATATTCAACTTGATATGTTTAGATTAAATAGTATTCCTGCATAGCTAGTACGAGTAAGAAAAACTGACCAATGTTTGAACCAAATATCCACTCATTTATTCCAAAACGATTTGTTAAAACAAAAAAAACCTTACAACAACTTTACAACATTATATTCAACATGATTTGTTACATCTTAGAATGAAGAGACTTCCTTGTAGAACCGGATTCAGCAACATTTTCTCCAGATCCTTGCTTCTTAAACCTGTCCTTGGCTTTCAAAAGGAGTGAATGTACTTCATCAAAATGAGGTTTAGTTGCATTCTTCGTATCATCAATCCATTTCAAGACCCTCTTGTGTGGGCTTAAAATCCGATCTCGATCTTCCTCATCCAACAGCTGTATTAAAAAAGGAGACAGGATCTCATAACCTCTTACACATTTAGCTCCAACTGATCTTTTTCCATCACAGGCATATACATGTAAACAATAAGCAGATGTAAATACCTCAAGCTGCATAATCTCACACACTAAACTAAGATCGGCTATAGAAGGCTGGAAGCTTCCAACCAAAAAACGACCACTTCCTTTGAGCCAAACAGATTCCATCTTAGCAAGAGAGGCTGAAAGAACTTTCCTGGATTCAGCTGCTGCTTTCGGATTCAAAGGAAGCCCGAATGAAGGTGCAAGCAAGGAATGAAACACATATCCAGCTGGAGACAATACAATTTGCAAGAAAGACATGTCATTCAGAGATAACTTTCAATTTTTTCTCTAAAACAAGGGAGTGCAAAGCTTCAGGACAACATCAACTTGAGTTTCTCTCTCAAAATTACTTACTTTCTGTTTAATCTAACTGCATGGATGACATAACAAAGAGGTTTGACAATACTTGATGAAAAGTGTAAAAATAAAACCTAGTGAAAAAATGTAGATCAAAGCAGCACCTGCACCAAAACGTAGATTTGAGTGATGCCAATCCAACACTGAATGAATTTTTGCTCTTTTGGAAACATCAGCCGGATACCTGAAACAAGATCATTTTGGATTGCAAAAGAAACTACTGTCATATACCCATCTGAAGAGGGTAAGAGAACAGAAACGAAAAATGTATTCTGGGTATAAATATACTCTGGAGTTACTCAAAAAGAAGAAACTGACTAATACTTTATTCTACAGTAAAGCATGATCGAACTGACAGTACAAACGTGGTTTATTGTTCATGTTGAGGAAAAACTAGAGATGACATTTCAGGAGATAATTTGCTATAACATAACACTTATTATCACTTTTAGAAAGCAATAGTCTTGTAGGGGTAACATGTATATCCCTAGTTAGAAAATAAGGGTGGTAAATGTGTTTGCATTTGAATTTTGACCAACTATGAACTTTGAAATAGATAACAAGCTGGTCATATTGTCAATTCTGAAAAGACCAGACACAATAACAACTTTTGCTTTTACATCTAGTCGCACAAGAATATAGACATCGGCCCAAAGATAAGGTGCTCTGCTGGTAAGTAGTTGCCACACAGGTTCAAGGCCTGGAAACAGACAAACATCATCCAGCAAAAATACAAGAAGAGGGCTCTATAGACGCAAGGTCATCAAAGCACAAAATAAATCAACAAGCTTCTGACGAAAACTCACCAATGATCAGCAACTCCTGGGAACACGGAAGCCAAATAGATCAGGATAGCATGACTGCACTTGCATCTCAAAGAAAGTTACAGACTGGTTTGTCTAAATTCTTGATATGAACTCTTGGTACAGGTGTAAGAATATATATGTGAATCATAAGTTAAAATATGCTGTGTGGGTGTGACTTCAATTGTTCAACTGCTTCTTGAGCCACTAGCACTAATAGTTTCGGTTGTATGGAACGTCAATATAAGTATATAACCATCCTTATCTGAAATTCCATTTTAATTCAGTATGAAGAGTACATGAGCTAAGGAAAATCCCACGAACACCAAATTTTCGCGTTCTAAGCAATCTTTCCAAACACATTACATCCCGTTATCTCTTAATTTGCAGCCCAAAACCAACAAGTCTAAGTAAAAGTGAAACATCAGCTACAAACTGGACGTTAGTAATAATCTCCTGGAATTAGCCTACTTTCAACAACCACCTAAGAAACTTGAACATAAAAAATCCCAACAAACATGTTACTACTACTAAAATTCGAGATCACCTTTCAAAAAGCTTGAATCTTCCATCCACTATTGCAGGAACTTTCCTAAAGGGGTTAATTTCTGCCGCATACAAACAGGTTACCATTCAATAATCTGAATTGTATTAATTTATTTTTTTGCTGAAAATAATAATAAAACAAAAAGAAGTGATTTTGACCTCCAAATTGAGGAGATAAGTGCTGACGTTTGGCAAGGTTAACGTTCACCTCTTCAAAATCAATCCCATTTAATCTGAACAAAGAAACCCATATCAAGTTTTTAGTCCATATATGTTATGTTAGCTGAAAAAAGAAGATTAAAGTTGAATCAATGGAGATAGGAAGAATTACTTTACTTACTTGCAGAAGAGAATGATTGCCCGTGAGGGTTGGGAAAACCGATCTGAATAAATTTTCAGCGTCATCTCATTTTCTTGCAAAAATACTATCGCTCTGTTTTTCTGTGTTAAGTACAGCCCAACAACTGCTGAGCACACAAATGTGGAATACTTGCACAGTCACAGCTAATTTGCAACAATTAAATGCGTGGCGAACTAGGATATAAACTGAATGAAATTAATATATGAAATTTTTTCAGGAGTTTAAAAGGTATAAAATTATAAATTAACAAAAATTTATATATAGAAAATTATTTTCAAAATATTAAGGAGCGAACTTACTCCGCGCCATGGAATCATCAATTTTTTTATTTAATCAAGATCAAGACGTCATGTTTTGCTGCGTTTGATTGCATTGGATTATTAAAGTGAGCATGATGTTTAGTATCAACGGTAAAGACACATTATGTTTAGTTGAATTATTAAGTCAACAACTATAGTAGAGCATTAGAGCTTATATCAGTTTGGTTAATAACGTAAAAAGATGTTAGTAGAAAACATATTTTTCTAATGAAGGAATAAAATATCCTTAGACTACATTAGAGGTTAAAAGTGCCTATAAAGTAGACTGAGTAAGGTCCAAAAACCCCTTCCCATCATTACTACTTAGATGTAGACTAGCTAAAGAATCAACAAGATGATTCTACTTCGTGGAATCCAACGGAACACACCGTTCCAAGGTTTATGTAGACTTTCACGACACTCCTGTATCACGTCCTTTAGATGGTCCGAACAGTCCACTTCATTCATGACAAGCTTAAAAATTGCCAGGCAATCGGTCTCGATCTCAATCTTCGGCGGCCTCCGTTCTCAAGCTAGTTTTCAGCCCATGAATGAGAGCTTTTAGCTTTGCTTCTTCCACTGTTGGGGAGAGAATTGTCCTACTGAAAACTCATAGCCAATTTCCACCGTCGTCCCTTAGTACTCCACCAATGGCTCCTTGATTATCATAATCTCTGCAACTGCCGTCTACGTTAAGTTTAACCCATCCCTTCGTCGGCTTTATCCATCGCTTTTCACTTTGGTATTTACCTTGCCTTTACAAAGCCAATTGTAGCTCAGTACTCTGCATTTTGATTTGGAACATAACAGAGTTAGAGCTCTCTGTTGTACCTCAAAATACCAATCCATTTCGAGCCTTCCAAAGAATCAGGCTGTTGAAACAAAAATGAGATTCCCCGGAATGTTTGGTAGGAGTGCACAGGTCTTCTTCGAATTACTTAGACTTTATTTAAGCCATGTTTACCACTAGCTTTTCAGTTAGATTTTCAGTTCCATGAGTTTTTTTTTGATAAATTGCTCGTTACGTAAACGCACAGCTATTTAAACAAGCTAGCTGGTTTGAGAAGCTAGTCAAGTTAGCTTGTTGAAAAAAAAAAAGCTACTTGACCAGCTACCATCTACCTCTTCAACTACCAGCTACATTTTCAGCTAGTGTTGCTAAACAGAGTCTTAAACCAATCCAGGCTGCTCCTTTGTGCGAACACTGTATGTTGATCGACAGGTAGGAGTTTATGCCAAATTTCTTCTGCCAATTTGCAATCCCGTAGTATATGAATAGTATTTTCTTCCAGGTATCCACAACATTCACATCAAGCATCAGTAGTGAGATTTCGATGACTTCGTGGAGAGTTGGTGGCTAACCTGTCACTAACGGCAAGACAAATAAAATGCTTCAGCTTGTTGCTACCTCTGCCTTTCTAAAGCCATTTCCAATCCAGTTGATCAACACTGGTGTCATGGTCACGTTGCAGAGCTTTGTAAGCCGATTGGCAGGACAACTTGCTATTTGCCTCATTCCATATAATACAGTCTTCAGCATCGATCAATGTAATCGGGAATCTCAGGATGTTCTCTTCAATCTAATTCGGCAGCCAGGTTTGCAGGATATGTAGACTCCATGTACCAGTTGCATCCACCAAATCACAAAGTCGAAAATTGCAATATGTTCGAAAGATTTTGTTAACCACTTCACATAGACGATATGTTCCAAGCCAATTGTCGAACCAAAAAGAGATTCCTTCCCCGTTACCAATCTTCCATCGGAAGTATGCTTTTATTAAATCTGCACACTTGAGAATTCTCTTCCATGTAAGGTTTTCCGTGGGTTTAGCTTGGCAGACCAAGATATGGGAGCCTTTGAGATATTTTGATTCGACATGAGCTGCCCATATTGTTTCTTCCTTATGTAAGATCTTCCAAACGAATTTTGAAAGCAGTGCCTCATTAGTTCTTCTTGATGTTCGAATTCCTAATCCACCTTGTGCTTTAGGCTTCGTAATTTTATCCCAGCCAACGAGATGTAACTTCCGTGTGTTGGGATTGTTAGACCACAAGAAATCTATGTTAATTCGATCAAGCCTGTTACTAACTGATTCGGGCAAGTAACTTGATTGCATAATGTGCACCGGGATAGCGGAATTGACCAATTGGATTAATGTCAGTCTGTGTTAGAATATCTGTTAGTATTTTTTATCAATCACCATATGACTTATCTTAGTACAGAAAGGTGTCTAGTACACCTAGTTCACTTGAACATTGTAAAAGAGGAAATCACATAGTATATTATCTAGTAAAACTTGTATTAAGATTATTAGGTCTCTGAATGTAATTTTTATATTTTGAAGAAGTCCATGAAGAAAGATCCTAACAATTGATTTTAATCGAAGAATTGAAGACTAAAGATTTCACAAGTTCTTGAAGACTAAAGGTTAAGTCTCCTCAGATAGATTATGATCAGAAAGCATATTGTATAGTGTATATATTGAACATAACAAGTCTCTGAACATATGACATCATTGAGTACAGGAGCATGCTAGCTTTCAGAAAGCCTTATGTAAACGTTGACACTACATGACAAAAAATAGTACAATGAATTGATTACACCGGTTGGAAAGCCGCTCAATGCATAGTCCTCTCTAAAAATGAGAAAAGGACTTCTGAGTACTCATTTTGAGATATAAACGGATTGAATATTGAGTATGTCTAACAGATACTATTCAAACAACTTTCTTTTTCATCTATAAATATCACCACTTAGAAACTGAAAAATATACACACGAACTACACTCATATCTACTTACAAGCAAGTATTCTCTCAAGCATCTCACCATCATTCTCCAAGCTTACTGTTGCGACTGATAAGCTCGAAGAATCACTAGTAGTTCTAAGTGTCCTGAACTTATAACAAGAGATTGTTATTCGTGAAAGAGTTGAACTTTCAATTGCTTGGGTCAGTAACAAACATTGAATAAGTGTATTAAGTAGTTCTATCTCTTCAAAGCTCTCTGAAAATACAACTGAAAAGTTATACGAGTAGCTTTCCTGACAATCAACTTATAACCAACATCATCAAGGTGTGGAGTACAGGAAGTACTTGATTTTGAAAATCAAGGAATAGCTCCAAGTTATCTTGAGTACATGAAGTACTTAGCTCGAGGATCTAGGGAACAACTCAGGGGCCCTGAGACATTTAGTTGGAAACCATTTGTTTGTAGGGATCTTATAATTGGATTATTGTAAGGAGAACTCAATTATATGTTCTAGTTAATTCCAGGTCTCATAAAGGCTGAAGTGAATTAGTTGGAGGATTACGCCACCTCCAGATACGACTCGTACTTATCTTTCTAGCATAACACTCACATACTTTATTACAGCAAAGCACAAAACTTGTTTATCTATCGCTTAAGTCTTCCGCTCTCTGAATTTAAGTATCAGAAGCCCACTAGTTTCTGAAAAATAGTGTTTATCGATAAATGTTTGAAAAGACTATTCACTCCCCCCCCCCCCCCCCCCTTGTTTTTCTTTCTCCTTTCT
>JAYMSP010007066.1:0-10557 GCA_036897095.1 Plantago elongata
CGATTTAAATCATAAACAAAACATAACTATACAGACAAACACCGGTCAATCAAGAGCAAACCATCATGTTAAGATACTCAACTGGAAGTGTTAAGACAACAGTATCTAAATACTTTGGCACCATTGAAGACTTAGTTTAATTAACTTCCCTCTACAAAAAACAAGTATAGTGTGTGTTTATGTTACAATCAATTGGTTTATGGCTTCACTTTTTCAGCTACAGAGTATTTTATCTCAAGCACCCCGACTCTTGATACGTTTGTTGGCTGTTTACTTTACTCAACATGTGATGGAATTTAAACTACGTACAAAGAGACCTTCCTTTTAATGATGATGATTACTTCTTGCAGCCATATGATTTCTTAGCCCTGATACCCGTCATTGAAGGTGCTGGTGGAGTTATAACTGATTGGAACGGAAATAAACTTCATTGGGAGGCTTCCTCAATGGCACATGCTCCCAGTACGAACTCATACTTGAATTCTGTTATTGAGCCACTCTGTACTAGTTGTGTTTTTTTGCCAATTATCTATTAAAAGAAAAGGAGTGATTTCTCGAAAAAGTAACTAGGATTTTTTCAACTGAGTTGCCTTGTGGCAGCAAGTTTACGGTTGTTGGCCATAATCCGTTCATGAACGAGTACAGAGAGCTGTCGATAGTTGGTGGCACGGGTGCTTTCCGACTTGCTCGGGGTTCGGCTCTGTTGGATACTCTGACGTTTAATGAAACAAGTGGTGATGTTGTTGTTGAGTATTATGCTATGATTGTACATTATTAATATAAGTATACTGTATTATTATCTAATTCTATTGTTACCTATCTCTCCATAACATAACATATTAGAAATTCTTTTCTGTAGAATGATTTGTAATATTTATTTTTTTATATAATTAAAAAGTTATATCTCATCGTGATCTCAGATTATAGAAATAATTGATCACTTACCTGAGAAGTAGAACGTAAGATAGCCCTACAAAATCGTACAATATCCAAATTATACAAAATAAATTTGATGTAAATAGCTCAATTGGTAAAAAGGGGATGAGAACACATTATTGGACTATAGTCAAAACTCACAGATTCGAACTAAATTGTAATAAAATATTATTTTGATTACGGTTTCAATCATTCTCATACTACTGTAGTCTGCAGTTTTATGGTTTAACTTAATTTACATGGTTTAATTTACGAAGAGTTCTCCTGGGGTGGGGTGCCCTACTAGCTACACATTTCCTGCCAGGCTGCAAAGGATCTCTTTTTTCTTCCCCTCTTTCAGTCTTTCTAGTCTGCTGCAGTTCCTAACGTTATTAAGGGAAAGTTATTGGCGTTAACCAATCAAGAACGATCCCGAGAGCTGCGAATGGTTTGCTGTGTTTTGGGCTTTTTAAGAGCAATATGCAGAAGTCCATCTCACGTTTGACATCCAAGTTCCAAAGTCCAAATTATATAGGCCCAGCTCATCAATATTATACTTCAGGCCCATATCAAACGAATGCCCATATTAGTCATTAGAACTATAATTTATGTTCATATTACTATTTTCAATTTTTTTCGGTCAATAATACAAATTTTAAAATGGTATACGATTTTCATAGAAAAGTTTTAAGCTCGAAGAAATTGTATATAGCATTCGTCTATGTCAAGGATAATTAAAAAAAATTAATTGTTCCCATCCGAATTATAAAGAATCTGGATAGGGTTCAATCCAGAAGTTATATTAAAATTATGTTTGGTATGGATTTAGTGGGGATACAATTCCACCCTAGAGCATTTCTAACCGACTAATTAAAAACACTGTATTTTAAATTTAGATTTCGTCCTTTTAAACTGAAATTTATTTAATTAAATTTAATTGAATCGAACTGAAGTATAGTATAAAATATAATTAAATAAAATTGAACGGAATTAAATAAAACGAAATTGAACTGAACTAGAATAATCGGTTGGATCGATAAAATGAAATTGGACTGAACTAGAATAACCGGTTGGATCGATGATATACCAAGTCACAACCAAAACTAATTAACATTGCATTAATTACACTATGATATAGACAAATTCTACTCTGCAAAATTATTCTTATCTATGAGCCTATGAGTACACGTTGACAAATTCTAATATCTTGCAAATGTAAACTACTACAAATCCATCCATCTAATTACGTCCAGTTGGCCACTCTAGCTCCCTACTCTTCTACATCTAATTAAGTCCTCTGAGTAAATATCACTTACAATAACTGCAAACATAGATACATATTTCTGCTTGGTTATTTTTATATTAAAAGTCATTATCATTCGATTCTTTATTATTTTAATCAAATAATGAGAATAAAGCGTTATATGTTAATTGGCGGTTAAGTGATTTTGTTGACTCAATTACAACTAATGCCTCGAACTCTTGGCTCAACTTCGTGTTAAGATATATTAGACTTGAGGGGTGATCAAAATTACTTCGTAGTGTATCACAAGTGGTTTGGTAAATGAGGAGGTGGTTGTGAATGGTTTTGGGTTGAGAAGCTGCGGTGCCCTTGGGAGTGTGTAAATTTTGTAGGCACATGATCTACAATTGGTATAATGCTTGATTTAGAATTGATTATTGGTATTTGAAGTTAAATTAGTGGTAAAGGATGTTGATGTAATATAATACTTGAATACCGAGCATTCCTTATACTTTTATACTTTCGCAAGTGTTAGTAAAATTCGGCCATTTAAAGAAAAAATGATTTCACTGGCTCGCTCTACAATTCCTTATTGCTTACAATTTTCTTTCTTAATGTAGCATACTTTTGGTAACCTCGTTTCCAACAAGCAACACTTTTAGGTGAATTGGAATTCCAATTGCCCAAGGATAACTTGTAAACATGTAAAATATTGCTTAAAACAATATTCCCAACTAAGGCATAAGGTACATTATTGATTAAGCATTAGAATTCTATGGATTATTATACCTATATGGATGCACCATTAAAAGTCTAGCAAGGATCATAGCATTATCGTAAAGCAGCCAGCAGACAGTGAGTTTTCTTGTGATTTTGGCAACCGTATATTTCACTCTATAAATTACAACCACAAGTCATTCCATAATTCAACAAACAAGAGCAAACAAAAGAGCTAGAATAAAGAAAGAGAAAGAGCACGATTCTCATATAATATGGCAACATCACAACACTTAGTTCTACTACTAATTTGTTCTACATTGATGGTTGCTAATGCCATTGATAGTATTGGGCTGCGAAGCTGGTACAATAACCTCGCTCAGAAACAGATGAATCTAGCCGAGCTCAATTTCTATGTCCAAGATGATCTAAGTAGCCCTACCCCGACCAATATCGTGGTACGCAATGTTTATAAGAGTGTTTGATTCTAAATTTGAATTGAAAAAACTGAATTTCAGTTGCGGTTTTGTGTACAAAAACTGCACAAAAATTAACTCAATTGGAGTTGAGTTTTCCAGTTCGAACTTGAAATCAAATACTCAGTCAGTGACTCCAGCTTGAGAGTTTACTTTTCGTTTTTTTAATTATGTTCTCTTTAATTTTAGTGTATAATACATGTTCAATTTTTTTAAAAGAAGTGCATTACTCTTGATTATAACTTTCATCTTCTATTCTACCTTTTGAAGGTAGCTAGGGCAAATTCTTCATTCACATCACCAACGTTTTTCGGTATAGTGTCTGTGATAGATGATCCAATAAGGAATGCGCCAAGTCCAAATTCTACGATAGTGGGCCGGGCCCAGGGATTCTTCGCATTTTCTTCATTGCAGGAGCTGAAGATACACATGACATTCGATCTAGTTTTCACCAGTGGCACATATAATGGTAGTACTCTGAGCATAGTTGGGCACAATCCGTATCAGAATCAGAATCGTGAATTGCCCATTGTTGGCGGCTCTGGGGCTTTCCGCCTGGCACGTGGATCGGTGCTTGTAAATACGGTTTCATCTAATAGTACCACGGGAGATGCTTTCTTTAATTACAATGTTTTTGTGTTACGTTATGTATAACTTATCTATGTTATCGTAAATCTTAATCATATTATAATAATGACTACTTCCAAGATTTGATTTATACATCGAATGGAAGTTCATGGACCAAAATTGCAATTTGGCTAGTAGTATTGATTGAAGTTTATGAAAATTTGAGATCCAATATGAGTATGAATATGTGTGAATAGGAGTCGAGTTTATCAACGTTCATGTGGGATCTTGTGATTCTAAATAAACAAGCAAAAAGGGCTCTACTAGTTAGAGAGGATAGCTGCAAAAAATGGAATATACGTGTCGATAAAGAGGTAAATCATCTACTTCTTTAATTAAACATATACAAGAAGTATATATTATATACAAAATTTAATAAAAGCCCTACTCATTTGTAAGAGTTCAAAAGTAGATCTAGTTTCACATAAAAATGTGTCTATGTTTTACATTTGTTAATTTTAATATGTATCACGAATTCAAATTACAGTTGAGTTTTTAAAGAATTAGATTTGGAACAAGAAGTGGTGTTAGTATAAAAGTCTTTTGGGGTTACCAACCCCCCACCCCCACCCAAAACCACCATCCGGCTATTAAATCGGTCGTTACTCCGTCGGCTGACCACCAATTCAAAATCCGTTTATATATTTAAGAAGTCCATGATCAGATTCACCTTTCTATCAGTTTCGTTTCCTCGACTTTCGAAAAAAATGATCGAACTTCAAAGCTTTTCTTATTGTCTTAGGTGAATCTCGACTACTCAACACACATAAGTCATTACCTTATGATTTCCTCAATTTTCAGGTTTTTTCACTCGATTCTTTTGTTTCAGTTTTTTGCGAACATGTTATGTTTCCTCATGAATATCCATGCGTATTTATTTTTTGTTTATTTTTTGTGTAAATTCTTTATATATTGGTATAATTTATGTATTATTGTTATGTGTTACTAGTTCAGTGTGAATGTATAGATGTTATATTTTGAATGAGAATTTGTGTGTAATGTATTAATCATTTAGCTTTTTATATCAATAGTCTATGTTTTAGTAGAAATTATTTATATTATTTGCGTTACTTTTTTATAATGTTATGTTTCGAAAGAGTATTCAGATTTTCTATATTTATTCTTTTTAAACGGTTAAAGAATAACCCGAACTCCCGATCTATTAGTTGAAAGTGAATCATCTTATCAACTGAGTAAGTTGTGCGTCGTTGTATTCTGACTTTCTATGTTGTTTAGATTTTCGGTATAAACATTTACCACAAGTCGACTGCGAACAATTTGGTTCGATTACGCTACTGTGGGTGTGCGTGATTACTTATCACTACAATCTAATTAATTTGTATGAATTTAGTGGATCATACATGTATAAACCCACTAATTATTCCACTATTATCCCAATAACGGGAAAATAACAACAGATCCTCAGCCCTTTCCCAGTTCTGCCATTTGCTCCTCTACCTCTGGAATTTCGCAGCCCGCTCTCTATAATTTTACTCCTCCACTCCAAACTCATATCCTATTTGACGTTTCAAATATTCACGGATGCAAATTATTCACTTCTAAAGGAAATTACACAAAAAGAAACATTTAAAGAGAACTTTTTTGAATTTTACTGTCATACTTCGTCGAATATTTACTAACAATTGACTAATATAAGTTAGTGGTTTTAAATATGTCATTTTATTGTAGCAGCCATTCGTCATAAGAGAATTTGTAGGAGTTGACAATCCAATCCTACCCATTCCATAAAGATGGATCGTAACTTTTAAGGAATCAATATATATGTACATATATATGAACTCCGAGTTTCAACGTGATATCTTTAAAAAATCTCATTATGATACCTATATATGTGAAAAGAACATAATACACGGAGAAAAGTACATCACCGCCCATACATGTCCAAAGAATCAAAGAGAAGCCTTTTATTATAACAAGAATTTTTACACTTAATAAATTGTAAATTGTAAAATTAGATTGACATTTTTAATTTCAACTGTTATTTTCTTTTCAACGACTAAAAATTATATTAATAAGGATCAAGAGTACAAGAAGTACATTCAACAAAACAATTACAAAGAGAATAAAACATCTTGTCCAAACCACCATACATATTTCTAAGATTCATCAATGGGACTATCGAAATCAAATTTCAACTGTTATTTACGTGACTAATAGCGTGACCAAGTGAAGTTTAGTTTACAATGGAAGTTTCTGGTCTCTTCAAGTTATAACTCATTTAGTTTAATTGTATTTAGTTCAGTTAAATTTTAAATTTTAAATTGAAGAGAACTGAACATATATGTTAAAATTCCAACGAATGATAACTTCTAGAAACATAAAATACTAGGACGTTGAACGCAATAATCCCACTAGGGCAGATGGTAATAAGATAACAATTAATCAATAAAATTTTCAAGTGGTTTATTCTACTTATGTTAATGGAACTAATTAATAATTTACCAGGTCCTAGATATCGATCGAGCAAATGGATCATACCATTACCAAAAGCAGCCTGCCGCCAGCAATGCAAGTACGTAAGTTTTCTTGTAATTTTGGCAACCCTAGATTTCACTCTATAAATTACACCATCGTTCATTCATTATTCAACAAACAAGAGCATTCAAGGAAAAAAAAAATACACAGGCATATATATAATATGGCAAGAACACAATACTTAGTTATTTTACTAATTTGCTCTACATTGATGGTAGCTAATGCCATTGATAGTATTGCGTTGAGAAGCTGGTACCAAAACTTCTCTCGACAACATATGAAGCTAACCGAGCTCCATTTCTATGTCCAAGATGATCTAAGTAGCAGTGTCCCGTCTAATGTCGTGGTACGTAATTTTTCGGTGGCTTTCGCTTAAGAGTTTACTTTACGTTTTCTCTTTATGTCCGATTCAGTTCGTTAAAACAAATATGTTACTCTTGATATATATTGTTATAAATGTCATGTTCGAATTTACCTTTTGAAGGTAGCCACGGCAAACTCTACATCCACATCGCCAACCTTTTTTGGGCTCGTCGCTGTGTTAGATGATCCGATAAGAGAAGAGCCAAGCCCAAACTCTACAATAGTGGGTCGGGCCCAGGGAATCTTCGCATTTGCTTCATTGGAGGAGCAGCAGCTACAGTTTACAATGGATCTGGTTTTCACTTCTGGCACCTACAATGGTAGTACTCTCAGTGTAGTTGGACACAACCCGTACCTGCGTCAGAATCGCGAATTGGCCATTGTTGGTGGCTCGGGAGCTTTCCGCCTGGCACGTGGATCTGTGCTTATAAATACAGTTTCGTTTGATAGTTCCACCGGAGATGCTTTCTTTAATTACAATATTTTCGTGTTACATTATGTGTAACATATATATGTTTGATATCGTAAATCTAAAACATATTGTAATAAGCCCTACTTACCATATTTGATTTAATATCCTATATGGAATAAAAGTTGGAGCAAAAATGCAATTAGACTTATATACTAGTTTCTCCCTCCCATTTATATAAGTTATAAACTTTTCGTCATTTTATTTAAGATGTCCAATATAATTTATCTATCTGTTAGTGGGTCTCAGAGATAAATGATAAAGAGGAAAAAATATAATATATAAAAAAGAGATAAATGATAAAGAAAAATCAATAGCTATATATTTTAGCTATCAAAGTAGGATATGTTTAGTTTAATTGTAATATAAAAATAAAATATAACACTAAATAAAACTGGATTGAAATGGTTTTGAAGATTACATGCTGGTTATAAATAGTAAGTTAAAAGTGCACGCTATATTGAGGATTACATACCAGCTATAGATAGTAATATGTATTTGTAAAGTATATGACGTGTATCTCTACTTTCTTATATTGGAATGTATCATAGCCTATATTCTTAACACATCAACAAAGTCAACGATTTCTCAATACGATGCCAGATGTAATTCTTATTCTTTTAATATTAAATTCATACTATACAAAAGTATATACGGGATTGATTGATCAGGCATTTAAATACCTCCATTTTACACGATAAACAGTGATTTGGCTTAAAATAAACTTCAAATACCCCCATTTCAATTCCATTTCAAACACAATTTCACCAAACTCCCCATTCAAATGCCATGTAAATCAGTAATTTAGCCTAAAATACACTTCAAATACCCTCATTTTAATTATATAAATACTTACTATTTATAAAGTTTTCTAATAGTATGTAATAAAAACTACAAAAATCACAAACTTCACTATTAAAATTTCATTCGTACTAAATTTCTCCTATTAATAGTATATAAGGTGTACAACATGAAATAACAAATTAAATATAATTTTATATGACCTAAAATTGAGGAAGTGGAGAAAATTCACTACTTTTAAAATTAATAACTACTTCTAACTTTTTAATTAGTATTAATAAGTAGATAGCTAGGTTAATTCTAACTTCTCTTTCTAACATCTAATTAGGTGTCGATCCAATTTTCGTAACATAATATTTATTTTTTATCGGGAGGTATAAGATAGTGCAGTGTAAGTATCTGGAGTGGTAAAGAGGAGGTACAGAGTTAGAGTGTAAAAATAATTATAATCTTTAAAGTTTTAAAAAATAAAATATTCATTCTTTATCTTTCACTAATTTCTACAAGTAAACTAGCAAATTTTTATAACTAAAATCACAACATTTTCCATATATATGACTATATCCACACATTGACACACCACTTATACTTTATTACATTGATAAAATATAGATGTATTTACAATCGTTTAAACATTGCCATGTTGAACGGAGAGATATGTGTTAACGTAAATATGCATGTTCGGAAAAGTAGGAGAATATCAATAACAGCACATGAATGTGACCATCTTTTTGTGGGAAGATTAAATCAAAGCGTGTGATCCTCTAAAATGGATCGGGCTTTCCCTTTCAACCAAGCGTGTGATCCTCTAAAATAGATACACTGTGCCATGGTCACTGCATATGGCTTGTAACTTGTAACTAAAATCTATAACCAACGAATGAGGAAAATAACAACACATCCTCGAATCGAACTTGATTGTACATACGTTCGTACATTTCAAAAACTCGAACAAATTAATAAACAAATTCATATAATTAGTTTTTATATTTGATATACAACGTTGATTTTGATTATTGAAGTGTGTGTAGGATAATCGACCTTGAATCTGTATACATGTTTAATCGGACGTATAAATCAGGTACAAGGTATAAATAGTTTGTGAATAATGTGTATACCATGTGTGATTGCGTCACTTAGAGTTTGGGCAGGACATTCAACCTTTCTAGCATCCCCAAACTCGCCCCTCAACATTTAGAATTCGTTGACCAATTAACGAAGAACCTTAATTTTTAAGAAATATTAAGAGATATTTCGTAAAGACGAAAAATATAAGGATGCTGGACGCAATATGCCCACTAACTTCAAAACGTGGATTAAGAGTATTTCAGAATCAATTGGTTGGACTTATCTGATCATGATACAAATGGAATGTATCTAATCTACATCCAACCTGAAACAGCTATGCAATTGGTAATTTACGTGACTCCCTTGTTGTTTCAGTTCTCAAATCTCACTCTATAAATTGGACCCTAATCAATATGATCATGCATCATTCACAAATTAACACATTAGAAACATACAGCAACCATTTACAATAACAATGGCAAGATCACAATTATTCTTGGTTCTACTAGTTCTATGTTTAGCTATTGTAGCTAATTGCCAACTCGCTAGCATTTCTAAAGATCCCAATGCAGTGCGGAAATGGTACAAAACTCGCGCTCTTGCTCGACCCAAACTGACCGAGCTTCACTTCTACGTCCAAGATGATCTAAGTGGCCCGATCCCAACTAATATCGTCGTACGTAATGTTATCTCTAACCTTTTGTGTTTCGATGACATCATTACCTATTTGAACATGAACATATGATCAAAAAGTTCTATGTTTTCTCTTTTGTAGGTAGCTAGGGCAAATTCTTCGTTGACGTCGCCTACCTTCTTTGGGCTCGTTGCGGTGTTGGATGATCCCATTAGGCAAGTTCCCAGTCTAGACGCTGAGATAATTGGCCGGGTCCAGGGATTGTTCGCGTTTGCTTCGTTGGAAGAGCAGGCTCTGCATATGACACTCGATCTGGTCTTCACTAAGGGTGCGTACAATGGTAGTACTCTGAGCGTAGTTGGACACAACCCGTACCTGACTCAGAACCGGGAACTGCCCATTGTTGGAGGCTCCGGGGTTTTCCGCCTGGCACGCGGGACTGTGATTGTAAATACAGTCTCGTTCAACAGTTCCACGGGCGATGCCTTGTTTGATTACCATGTCTTCGTGTTACATTATGCTTAATTTATCTCTCTGGTTAATTGCCTTGCCGCATTTAACATTTTAACTACTATTTATTTTTATGTTTCAAATTGAAGTGTAAAATTGATGTATTCATATTATTTACATTGTTTAATATATATATATATTTATACTATATTTTCTACTTCTGAGTCCTTGTTTCTGTAATTTATATAGTCCTAAATTAGTAAATTTCAAAGCGCTAACATATATATATATATATATA
>JAYMSP010007067.1:0-10555 GCA_036897095.1 Plantago elongata
ATATACATTGTACCAAGTATATTGAACTTGAAGTGTAAAGGTCATGCGTAAAATTATTTATATTAATAAATTATTAATTTATTAATATAATAATATTTGATAAATTAATAAAATATTTTAATTTTAATATTATTAATTTATAGAGATTTTACTTAGAGTTAACCCGAAAGAAGCGGTAACACAGATGGTGATATAAATTAATATAAATTGCTAAAGCGAAAGAAAATGTCTATCCTTATAATAAGTTGAGAAATATTAGAAACAATAAGCGCCAGTAGCTTAGTTTCCTAAGCAGAAAGTCGTAGGTTCGGCCCTACCTGGCGCGTATAGATTTTTTAATTAAAAAAAACTATAAATGTTTTATATTTTTTAATTAGGTCTTAATGCTATTCTTTTTTATAACACCTATATGCTTTATATTTTTAATTAGTTTTTAACTCAATTCTTTTTTTTTTTGTTAATGAATACTTTTTTAAAAACTACTTTAATTTTTTATTTTTAATTAGTTTTTAACTCAACTCAATTCATTCCTGTAACGACACGTATATGTGAAACTTTCAAATACATTTCAACACCATCCAAGATTCGATGGATACAAATTTGATGTCTCGTGATCTCCACGAGGAGCTTCCAGATTCCATTGGGTACCCAAAAAATAAAATAAAAAAAGAGTACATTTTTCTTTTCATTCAGTTTGCTACACCGGTTAAATTTTCCATTTCTTTTAAAATACTATCCGAAAGATCACCTTTATAGAGGGACTAAAGAGACGGATAAAATTTACAATTATATTAAACGTACCCTCCCTTCTTTCAATACTTCGTGCCATACTTTTTTATCTTTGGTATCCAAAAGCTTGCACTATTTTGGGTTTAGCAAATGGGATAATCATAAAGGATTACGGAACATCAAATATGAACTTGCATAGGTGCACTTGAGTACGTGACCAGTGGAAAGCAATGGGTGGTCTCTTTGTTCCCATCCTTTTGTTGCACTGGAAATGGAAATTAGTGACTCTGCTTCCGTATATTACAGCAAGCAGTGGGAGCCTGTAGGTATCAGTTCTGTACACAATTACACTCCATGAAACAAAATTTCTATCACTTGATTTCAGGTAAGGTTGCCTCTTAAAGCAAAGGCAGCTCTTCGAATGGCCCTTGCAGCTCTCCATATCTCATGCCTTACGCTTTCTTGCCTCCCGTCCTCATTCATTGTCTGAGACATTCCGTCAGCTATCCCTGGGAAGAATGATATCTTGCTTTCAGGATCATCTCTAGGTCCATAGATCTAGAAATCAAACAAGAATTAGTAACTCCGAGGCTCCAGGCTACCGGCTAACATTCGAGTAGAATGTCAAATGTTCAACCAGTGTAAAAACTTAGGTCCTGACAGGCAACAGAATGTGTTGCAATGTTCAGGCGTGTGCAATGAAACCACAATTAAAGAGTATAAACTTACGAGATGCTTAAACCACTGCTTTCCTATAAGCCCCTCAGGTTCCAAGAAGCCTCTCTCAGCAAGAATTAGCCGATCATTTAGTGCACGTCTCCTCAGAACTGAAGCATTGTCCAGATTTTTATCCTCCCTTAGTTTCTGTGGAAGTAGAAATATCAAACCGTTGTATAATTGGCAAACTGGCCATCCAAATTTGACACCTTTCTGTGCACGTATATTTCAAATTTAAAGCACAGATTTTGTTAATTGTGTAATAATTGGTAACCTAGAGAATACAGTTCTGATATCATATCGGAGAATGTCAAGTATTCCGCAAACCTTAGCTTCTTCTTTAGCTTGCCTAGCAGATGTTACAAAGTCTTCAATCGCATCAGTTATTGGTTGCACGGAGATGGTCTCCCCCAACATGGTCTTCAGAACATTCTCATACTTCTGTTGAGCAGATTGTTAACACGGAAAGGATTAGCATTACACCTTAATATGGATTTAAAAAAGAAAAAGGTAAAAGAAACTGGGAATTCATGATGTATTATCAAGAATCAAGATAGTCAGTCACACGTAAAAGATTAAAAGAAAAATATTGTTACCATCAATTCATCTGCGTAGGAGAGGTAGTTGAAAGGAAGAACTGGATCATCGGCAAGGCGAAGTGCAACAAGTCCCCATACTCCTGCCACTGAAGCCATGAAAAGAATAAATTACACAAGATCTTATGGAAGTCGATAGACTGGAGAGTACATAGAGATCTTAAAACATAATATCACAATTCCTACCTATGTGCATCATCAATTTTACTCTTGCACATACCAAATAATACAAAACACTACCTGCTACGTGTCGTTTAAACAGGGGATCTCCAGTGTTCTTTATCCAATCATAGGAGTCGAAAGCAGTGTGATAGACTGGAAAATCTGCAGGAGAATTACTATTGGTATACAAATCAACTTTTTAAAATGAGTAGTCTTTAGTTAAATTTTGTCTTCCAAAAAAAAAAAACATGGGATTATGTAAAAAACGCACCACTTCCAAAGTATAAATCCACGGAAGGGACCCCCGCATGATGCAAAAATGGAGCAAAGTCGGAATCGACCCTGCTAAGTCTTTCAATCTGTGGTTGACAACAAAGAAAATTGAACTAGATACACATATACTTGGTCTATCATCTATACTAGATACGCAATGTTGACAGTTTTGTGTTTTAAGGCACAATAAATCAAGACTTACATTGACACCTTTCTTATCAGCTGTCCACGTTGCATACAGAGATTCTTTCTCGAATTCAGGATCACTAACCTGGAATTATGCGCGTGTTAACTATTTTGGAAGAAAAACAATAAAACATAACATTTCATTATGGTGTCTCGTGATAATGCCAGATCAATTTGAATTAACTGTGACACTCATGATTGCTTTTGTGACACATACTGGTTCTATAAAAGGAAAATTGCATTACATTAAACAGTTATACTAATACAATACGAATGCATCCATCAGCCGAAGGAGACCACTTACTTTTTTTGTTACCTCAACAAGAAGGTCGTCCAGCTGAGGAGTTGCGCTGACAAAGAAACCAGGCCCTTGTGATGCACAATCCACGTTTAAGTAGGCCACTGCTTTCGAGCCAAGATTTCCGAGATTTTGCTCCACCCACTCAGTAGACCCAATCTGGCATTATAGCAACTAAAGAATGAGTTAGATGAGACATTATACACGCAACTTAAATGAAAGTTCACTTGAGAAAACGTCATTCTTAGCAGTTAGCATTTAAAGAAAAAGAAAGGTGCAAGTAAAAGCGACAACAAATTAAGTTATTTCTGTTTAATGTAAGTCATGCTAACTGCCAATATAATTTACAGTGCAGCAGTTAACAAGAACAGAGGAGATCACCAGTCTTAACTAGAATATGCAGCTGCAATACTAACAAGTGAAGTTAAACCTGTGTAACTTGATACATATGCTAAAACTGCTCAGTTATTATCGATATTCATGTGCTTACAAATTACCTACCATTCCAAACTCCTCTGCATCCCAGCTGCAGAGAATGATAGTCCTTCTAGGCCTCCAGCCCGACTGCATAAGAAGAGCATAACGACGTGCAATGTCAAGTAAAACAGAGGTTCCACTATTCGGATCCACAGCACCATAAGTCCACGCATCTCTATGATTGCCTAGAAGAACAAATCGGTCAGGCTCTTCGTATCCCTTAATTTCAGCAAACACGTTATGGATGGTCGCCATCCTTTTCTCACCCTGCAACAACAGTAACAGAACGAGAACGAAATGAAGTCAATTCCATAAATGCATTTCCACTGTACATAATTCATTTACCTTAGCTTGATAACCATTGATATAATCGAAAGCTTGTTTATCTGATCATTAGATTCTGAAATCTAGAAAGGAGAATGGCTGCGAGTTACTTTTAAAGAACACAACACTTAACCCAATTTCCTCATATACTATATAGTTATATACTTGTTCTTCTGACCCCAAAAGTCAACTCTCAATAAACACAATTATGCACAGGAATACTGGATGACAACAAACAAACAAAAATTCATTATACATAGTATTCACCAAACGTTCAACGTCATATGCTAAATTATACTCTAATCTTTCATGATCAATTATATACGTATTAATTTCACTCAATCCGTTCCATTGTATTATATACGTTTTCATTTGTATCAAATCATTATCAAATGCTGACCTTATCCACGGATAACATCCCAAAACACCTCCTAACAAAGATTTAAAAAAAAAATCAAACGTACACAATTCAATCGGATTAAAACACAATTCCTACAAAGTACAAACCTCGTAGGTGAAGTTGAGCAATGCAGGCCCAGGCCCCACAAATCCACTCATCCCCCACTCTTTAGGAATCTCCGCCCCACCCAACCACCTCATAATCTCCCTGGCCGCATCCTCCGAAATCGGAATCGATGGCACATCCGGAAACCTCTCAACCACTTGTGGGTCCCACAAATCCAACCTTTGACCCCCCGCCCACCCAGGAGTAAGTGGGTCCCCCACTCCCTTCAAAACAGTCCCCCTCTCCACCCCACCCTTCCACTCGCCCTCCGTATACATCACCACCGCCGCCACACCATGCCTCGCCGCATTCGCAACAACCTCGTACCTCGACATCCCTTCCCCACGCCTCACAATCCCCACACACCCCGTCACATCAACCGATAGCTCAGCAAGTGTATTGTAGTCCTTTTCGGCGCCGTAGTTGAGAAAAACCGGTGTCGAGTAGACTGAGCCGGAAGGTGAGTAGGCATGGTAGGGTAGCACTACGCCGTTTTCGGAGATGTTGGGTTCGGAAAGACGGAGGTGGAATGTGTGATTGTGGAAGTGGTGTGAGAGGGAGGAGTGGAGAGGGTAGGAGAGGAGGGGTGTGAAGTTGGTGAGGTGGGTTGGAAGATTTAGGGATTGGAATTGGGAGTGGACGTAGAGGGTTGTGGTTAAGGAAGGTGGTGTGCCGGCGAGGTGGGGGTGGGTGGTGAGGCGGTGGAGGTGGGTGGCGATAGTGGTGTTGCTGGCGGAGGAGAGGAAGGTGGTGTGGTGGTGAGGGAGTGGGGGGCGGCGGAGAGTGGTGGTTAAGAGGGTGGCGAGGGTGATGGCGATGAGGGAGAAGATGGTGCATGATGGCTTGGTGTAGAGTATTAGTAGCTGTGACATTTTTGTTGATCGGGAGTTGATTGAATTCACTGGTTGAGCTCCGGCGAAGAGTGAGTGAGTGATGACTGTCAGGTTTGTGAGAAGACTGAAGATGAAGAGGGATGAAATGAAATAGGAGCTGAATATAACCGATATGTACCTCTAAACTCGTTTTATAAAACTTAAACGGTTCTCAGTTCTCAACTTTAATTACAAATTATATAATAAAAATTTAATTATATAAAAATAAAAACAAATAAAACTAAACTAAAATTTTGTATACCAATAAAGATAACATGGTCTTATTGTATTCTCAGCTTATATATTATTAAAAATATGTATATATGCATGGTATTTTATGTTTATATATAAACTAATCTATGTTAGTGTTTTATTAGAGAATTTATTTTATTAATAATGAAAGAATATCATTATGAATATATATTTTTTAAATAATAATCATTAGAAAAGTTATAAAACGGTTTGAATCATAATTTAAACTGAGATAATTTAAATATTTTATTTTAAAATTAAATTTTAATTAAACTGTACCAATTGAAATTTTAATATAAATAGTTAATGTTGTGTGTTGGTATTAATACAAGTATATTACTATGAAATCAATCAAAATCTTGTTGGGCATGCAATTCTCATGAGTACTTTAGTGAAATATCGTGTGATGTGACATGTCATATGACAATTATATATGGTTGGAGTGATTTAAATTGAATTTTATCACATGGGACCGATTGATATATAATTTGAATGGTTATTTAGATGATTTTTGATGAAATTGTATTTGAAATGAAATTGAACTGGAAGTATTTAAAGTGTATTTTAGATCAAATCACTGTTCATCGAGTCAAATGGACATATTATAATTGTATGTCAATCAACCCCATATATAATTATTTTTCACTTATAGAAATAGGACTATTGCCATGTCCCTTTCCCATTGCCTTTGTGGTCCAAATATACATCAAATTAAACATTGTAGTTATGTTTAAATATAAGATTAAAGTTTAAAAATTTAGATTAAAAATATTTAAATTATAAAATTTTAATTCCATATCAATCTGGTTCTATAATCATAGTTATTGATATATAATTATAGTGGTTGTTAAGTATGAATTATAGTTGAATCCGTTTGAATAGTGCATAATTGATGAAAATTAACTAAATATAGTTGAGTTGCTAAAATTAGTGTGTCGTATATAATTGTAATTGTATTTAGTATTGTAGATTGAAATTAAGTGAGAATTGAATTGTAATTAAATTTAATGAGAATTGAATTGTAAATAAATTTTGAAAATAAATAAAGAAATATTCAATTTAAATTACAGTTTAAATATAAATTAAACTCAATTCAGTTGTAATTATTAACCTAATCACTAAATTTTAGATAATTGACTTTATAAAATCTTATCATTTTGATTAAATGTCATACTTTGGTATCACCTGATCTTTATAAATTCATAAAATAATGGAATTGAATACTTAATATGCAGACTGCACCACTGCCACTACAATACACACACAGCTAGTATGGCAGTGAAAGGTGAAAGGTCTCATCCATTCACTTACTCTCTTATTCTCGATATTTAACAAAATTAGGTGAAAATATAGTTAATATCTAAAAATAATAGCTTAAATAATTAGTCGGTAGCTGTTTATGTAGTTATTTTTAACAAACTAACTTTGTTAGCTTCTCAAACCAACTAACTTATCAACTAGCTTGTTTGAAAAATTACATGTTTACGTAACAAGCTTTTTATTAAAAAAGGTCCATGAAACTGAAAAGTTAACTGAAAACTTAGTTTACCCATATTTTGAAAGATAACCCTTTTTTTTAAAATAAAAAATATTACAATTACTATCACACTATTCTACTCCTATAGTAATATTACTTTACTCATAAACCATCTTCTCATTCCACCACTTTACTCCTAAACCACCTTATGCCTCCAATATGAATCGAATCTTACACCTCCTCCTTCCGCCACTTTACTTCTAAGTCACCACCTTATATCTGAAATCGAACCTTACACCTCCTCCTTCCCACTCCAGTTCCATTCCACGTCACCACCTTATAACTATGTTTTGGAAGATGAAATTATATACTTAATAATTCCCAATTAATGGAAATTTTTAGTTCCACCATAAACCAAGTCTGGAACCTTTAAGTAAATTTGAAATTCATACTTTCCCGAACCTTTAGTTGCTATGAAAATTCACAAAACGGCACAATAATTTTCTCACACTTTTGCCCCCACTCTTGTTGATATGTTTAACATGTGTTTCCCCTCTCATTTTACATCATTTATGCACGTACAGAATTCTTCTAGTGGGTTACATATTTTAAAATTATTTAAGAACAAGCATATTGAACTATGAATCATGTAGGCAAATTCCCTAAAAAGACATACGCATTGTTATCTTAAGTAATTTCTGAAATCGTTTTGATATATCTTAAACTTTGAGGATTGCAACATCACTCAAATTGGTTGGAAATCTCAGACGTTGTCTGATGTACGTGCACTAATGGTTCAGTGATTATAAGTCTGTAATTGTGTGATCCAATAACTCTATTTCTTGGAGTGGTATGATTATCTCACACAAGCATAAGCTATCATCATATCATGCACACTCCATGAGTGTATGCATGCAATCGTACTGTTAAACAAGCACAACACTCAGCACGAGCTTGATTCTTTTATCTTTTTTAGCGAGCCTACCTAAGTCTGAGCCTTCACGAGCCAAGTCGAACACTCATTAAGGCTCTCGGATCGTGAAAGAACTCTACATACCCCATGTATACATATATATGTATTCCTTGGATTTTATATACATAATCTATAATCATAAAAGTCTACAACAATCATTGGTCTTGTCTCTCATATTTCTCAATGAATTTTGATACAATTTTTGTATAGCTTGGCGGCAGCAGCGCAGGACGAGAAAAACGGAGTTTCCCGGAAATTCAACCGTTGGATCATCACGAAATTTTGACATAAGCAATATAACTCGTGGAACTACAATCTGTACGGTGGAAATCGAAATCAAATCAGGTTTAATATGTCAAACTGCGTTCTTCGTTAAGCAGCAGATTTTTGAAAACTATGATCCAATCTCATATGATATCTTCGCCACAACTCCCATATAGAGAACCTCACGTTTAATATACTATTTTCCATATTCCTTCTCATTCATCAATTTCTCTCTCTCTCACACACATATATATATGGAGTTAGATATAATAAAGAATTTTAATTCAATAATATTTTAAAATATTAATATTAAAAATTCTTAATTTAATTATATTTCTAACAAACATGACCTCATGCACTGATGCACGCATTGGAAGTATTTCTAACATGTCATTCATTTTAAGATTGTCTCTAGTTGAGGTAATTTAGCTTAATTTTAGAATTCATATTAATAAAAATGTAACCTTGAAATAAATGCCACATTCAAGTAGAACGAGTACCAATTTGAACTCTCTTACGTGGTATATGGTCAAGATATGATGAAGGGATTCAAACTAAATGGAATATCATCACATTAACATTTACATTGAAATTCCATCTCCACTAAGAGTGATGATTAAAGCACTTCCTAAACATGGTTTCATAGTTGATCTTAGATACATGTCATATCATAACATATTTATTAGGTGGAAGATGGAATCTCATAAAGCTAAACATAAATATGAAATATCCATGTGCTAAACCCGTTTTCATATATGTTAGTGGGGTTTTACTTATCATTAGACACATAATTTTAATTAAGAATATTTCATTTGAGATATGATTAATAAAATGTAACTAAATTTTAATTGAATCGTATATATATTTAATTTTAAAATAAAATTTTGTTGAACTTTGTGAATTTCATGAGTTATAATTAATTGCATAGTAATTCAACTAACCAGTAAGGTTACTTTTATAAATTGTTCAATTCAACTAAAATGAACTATTAATGGTGTGCTACAAAGAACCAATGATACTTGGGTTATTTATTATAACACATAAGAATATTTATTTTGATCTTTTAAAACAGAGGGAGTAAAATTTGTTTGAAGACGGAGGGAGTAAAATTTTTAGAATTTGTTCGAAGTCACCTGCATCATAATTTCATAACAAAAATCTACGTTGATACAGTTACAACTCACAAGTTGGTGAAGGGTTAAAGACGCATATTAAAGTGTATGGCTCAAAATGCATGTCCCTTTTGTGCTTCTTTACAATATAAAATTTAAAAGGGAAATATAGCATAATCAGGATCGCAATGTCATGGCATTGTCCAGAAAGCGACAAGTACCTTTACATGATATTTGTTTTATGAAAAAAAGAGCCCGAATCTGGCTTTTTGCACCAATATATTATACTGCATATCTAACTTTGAATGTCTTTATATGCCTTAATATAAATCTTGTGTTTACAGACAAAATAGATATAAAGACAGAACATGATGCAAAGTTGAGTGTGAATACCATTTCATCTACGTGTCCAAAGACTGTGTATCGTGAGCAAATTAAAACCAAATCTATGATGAATGAAACTTTACAATCTTGGAAAGATTTTCTCATGCAACTAAAGCCAGACAATGATTCCATTTGGTTGCCATCATTTCTTGATATGACCGTGTCCTCATCGATTTATAAGATGAGTACAACTCGAACACGGATAAATTGTATCCGATTATAAGATGAGTACAACTCGAATACGGGTATTTCATGTGTCGAAATCGGATGTTTATTAACTTACCCGATCAGTACACTTTGAACACGGGTATTTCATGTGTAGAAGGTGGATAATTTATAAAAAAAAGTTACCTCTTTGGTTTAAAATTAAGCACAGAAAGTTATGCACGTTGATGAATGTCAAGTGTGTGTTACACAGATCAAGTTACATTTTTTAAAAGAAGACATCGGGTTAAGAGAGGGAAATCTCATAATTGATCCCTATTTATGTGTTTGGAATTGAGAGACTATTCACCAGATAAGGTTCAAGAAAAATTTCATAATCATCCTGGTTCGGATTATCAATTAACCCACCACACTCAGACGTCTATGCCTGGTCGACAACCACTTGCGTACTTTGAAATATTTCACTACACAAACTTTGTGTAAGCACATATAATCATACATGTAATCCACATTCAAATGTCTCCTTCAAATAATCCTAGTGATTTCCTCTGTATGAGATTGCAATCCATATGTTTTAGATATGGGCCGCAAAGACAAGAAACGTGCAATAACCCACTAAGCCTGATTTCTGTTTGTAATACTCAGAGATTTTCAGTTTGTGTACAGTTGGTACCTTTTCAGTTTTAGAATTCTTAGAGAGCAGGTATCAGCAGGTATCATCTGAGAAGAAACTGGAGAACTTGTACTAATGAAGCTCTGCAAGACCCCAACCATATACTAGATAACATG
>JAYMSP010007068.1:0-10550 GCA_036897095.1 Plantago elongata
ATAGGCGGAGTTGATCAGTTTTGTATATCATTCATTCAGCAAACGAAACTATATATAGGCAACTTATACTGAATGAAACACAAAGGTTGAACGATGATGTTAATAATGCATACAGTAACACAATGTTATGTACTGAATATGAATTCAGTACAACCACAATTTTCTTATCTACATGACTACATGCATGTGCACCTTCAATAATAGGATTTTTTGGGGAAGAGCATCATTTGTCTTGTTCTTCTTTCTTATCTTATTGCTAGTTGTATTGTTCTTCTTTTCTATCTTATTGCTATTTGATGGGTTTATTTGCACTTAACTACTTATCAAAATTACACAATAACCCCCATTCCCAAACCAAAAGTCCACCGTTTCTTCCCAATTCAGTCGGCTTCCCCAATTTTCTTACAGCCGACTGTCTTCTTCCCTAATCTTACAGTCGACTGTCTTCTTCCGTCTTCCCCAATCCTTCCGCTTTCCCTGTCAGTTCCGCCACTGCCATATGCCCTTCCTCGCGTCTTCTTCCCCATCCTCCCGCTTCCACTCCGCCACCGCCATATGCCCTTCTTCGCGTCTTCTTCCCCATCCTTCCGCTTCCACTCCGCCACCGCCATAAACAAATCCTCACCGCACTTGTAGCACCCCGAGCCTCTCGACCCTCCACCACCACCATATCCACCACTCTCACCACCATACCCACCTCCCCCTCCATACCTCCCACCACCACCACCTCTGCTACCACCAGTTATACCCACCGCCGCCGCCGCCATATCCACCACCTCCGCCTCAGATCCGCGAGTAGATCCCTGCACACGAGATCAAAACGCCCAATATCAGGCTTCTTTCTCTCTACTCAAATTAAGCTGTAGCTACTACCAATCCGCCACCAGAAAAATCCTGCCGTCTTCTTCCCCAAATCCACCGTCTTCTTCAAACTACTGTCTTTTTCCCCCAAATGCTCATTTCTCCCATCTCAACCCTTCCACTACAAATCCGCCACCGCGAAATCCCCAGCTCCCACTTCCTTCTCCATCCGCCCCACCGCCAAATCGAAAAATGCACCCGCCGTACAATCCCGCCGCCCAGCTGACGAGAACATTTGCGAAGAAGCAGATGGACCGTCTCGAAGTAAGTTACAATTATGTTGTATGAATGAAACTTCATTGGAAAAATGAGTCTTCTGCAGTCTTGATTTGATTTCTTCTGTAGTCTTGATTTCTTCTGCAAAATGAGTCTACAGTATTATTTGATTTGGATTAGATAGTAGTTAGTGTAGTCAAAATGAATGTACAGTACCAACATTTAAATTTCTCCTCTTTCAATGTCATGTCAAACATAAAAATTCATCCAGATGTCCATTTTAATCATATTCCCTTAACTGAGCTAATTTTTTCTAGTTTTGCTAGACTGGAGTACTGGACTGTATATAAGAGGGAGAATTGTTGATTAATACTGGAAATAGAACGAGAGTATGGTTACTGTAGTTTAAGCTATTTGTGGAATGAGATTAGAGTGGATTAGATTAATGAGATAACGGATAGAGTAATTATTTTATTACAATCATTCACCAAAATCTTCTCCTTCTCCACCTTTTTCCGCGAAAACTGAAACGAGCTTCAGAATCGAAATGGCAGACCCCCAATCCGGAACCCGTAAACAAATCGATGCCAACACACTCGTCGCCATGTCCCTGGCACGAGCCGGCATCCAGCACATGTTCGGCGTCGTCGGAATTCCGGTCACATCACTCGCCAATCGAGCAGTATCTCTCGGAGTCCGATTCATCGCCTTCCACAACGAGCAATCTGCCGGATACGCCGCTTCATCCTACGGCTACCTCACCCGCCGCCCAGGCATCCTCCTCACCGTCTCTGGTCCTGGCTGTGTCCACGGAATCGCCGGAATTTCCAACGCAGCTGCCAATTGCTGGCCGATGGTGCTAATTTCCGGATCGTCGGATCAGAGTTTGATCGGTCGTGGAGATTTTCAGGAGCTGGATCAGATTGAGGTGCTGAGGCCGTTTTCGAAGTTTTCGGTAAGAGCTACTGAGATTGGGAAAATTCCGAGCTGTGTGTTTAGTGTGATTGATTGGGCTTTGGCGGGGAAGCCAGGTGGTACGTATTTGGATCTACCGACGGATGTGCTTCATCAGACGGTGGATGAATTGGAGGCGGAGAGGTTGGTTGATGAGGCGTGGGGTTTGAGGGATGTCGGTTTGATTGAGAATCCTAGGGTTTCGAATTCGGAGATTCGGAAGGCGGTTGAGTTGTTGAGGTCCGCGAAGAGGCCGTTGATTGTGTTTGGGAAGGGGGCGGGTTATTCTAGAGCTGAAGAGGCGTTGAGGAAGCTGGTGGAGTGTACGGGGATTCCGTTTTTGCCGACGCCGATGGGGAAGGGGTTGATATCGGATACACATGAGCTGGCTGCTACGGCTGCTAGGTCGTTGGCGATTGGGAAATGTGATGTGGCGTTGGTGGTGGGTGCGAGGTTGAACTGGCTGTTGCATTTTGGGGAGGCGCCTAAGTGGTCAGAGGATGTGAAGTTTATACTTGTGGATGTGTCGAAAGAGGAGGTTGAGTTGAGGAATCCGAGTTTGGGGATTGTGGGGGATGCGAAGGAGGTGGTGGAGATGATAGGGAAAGAGATTAAGGATGATCCATTTTGTTTAGGGAATAGTCATCCGTGGGTTGAGGCGATAAGGAATAAGGTTAAGGATAATGTGGCGAAAATGGAGTTGCAGTTGGGGAAGGATGTGGTTCCTTTTAATTTTATGACACCGATGAGGATTATTAGGGATGCCATTTTGGGATTGGGCAGTCCTGCACCTATTTTGGTGTCTGAAGGAGCAAATACGATGGATGTTGGGAGGTCGGTGTTGGTGCAGACGGAGCCGCGAACTAGGTTGGATGCTGGGACGTGGGGGACAATGGGGGTGGGGCTTGGTTATTGCATTGCTGCTGCGGTGGCATCGCCTGATAGGCTAGTGGTGGCAGTTGAAGGGGACTCTGGATTTGGATTCAGTGCTATGGAAGTTGAGGTATGGTTATCGCATAAAGGCTGTTTGCTAAAGTCATGTTTGATTCTATCATATTTGTTAATTTATCAGAAGTAATATTGACCATGTTACGCACGTTGCATTGTCTAGATACCCCCTTATTAATGACCCATAAATTCCGTAGTGCAGATCATTGACACCAAATTATGACAAGTAGTAATACATTTCCAACAAAGCACTATATTGCTCATCAAAACTTCTAATCATTCAGAATCAAATATCATAAACAGTCATTTATACATATCATATCAAATTTATAGTTAAACTCGAAGTTATTTATTAAACCAATGCCAGAAGAAACCGAAGTCAAATTTGGTAATTAGGTCAAAAACCGTCAAAGCGAAGCATGTAATTATTATTCAAGATTTACCTCTTGGTATTTTGTGTTTCTTAAATTTCCTTCAACTTCTTCTGTAAAATATAATGTGCATCATCTAGTGTATCAGTGTCTAAAATGATTCCCACACAGAATCTCTATTATATGTCGTGTACAATACACACTTATATTTGCAGAAAATGGCATTAGTATCCCCTGACTGGCCCTGAGATAAGGAAAATATATATGCTCCTATAAGAATTACCTGTGTTGTATCACAATGCTTAAAAATCAGAAGCATTAAACTCTGGATGAACATAAGTATCAGTTAACATTGTTTCAAAGATCAATTCAGAAAAGCTCAAGGCCAGCTATTATCTCCTTGTTGCATTTGAGATTACCAAACATATGCATGAAATTCACTTATTATCTGTAGTAATATTATATCAAGTGTGAATAATAGCACATTATGAAATACATTAGAGGAACCATCCTTAAATTATTGTGAACAAACTTATTATTTCTTACAAGATAGACACTCAAATTGTTTTGATAATACGGTGGCTTTTATTCTTTACTACCAGTGTTGTAGGCATGAATCCTGTGGAGAGATGTTTTAAGGTATTGGTCTGGAAACTTTTCATAAGAAACATCTGTTTTCTGTATTGATGAACTAAACAGAGGGAAATGATATCCCTATAGTGAAAGTACTATAGTTTGCTTGGGTCAAAGGAGGCCACCTACCTATACACTGTCATATTCCTTTATCAGTTGAGGTTCAAATGTTCCCCTGTATTAAAGTTATAGCACTATTCTTTTAGTATGGATGTGCACAATATATATATTTAAATAATAGTGATACATGAGAAAATGATTGGAAATTTCTACAAAAATAAAATGTTGGCAGATTAGTTGAACAGGTGCAAATTAAGAGAAGAAAAGAAGTTTAGTTTCTGGAATGTAGAGGTTTAGCCATGATAATGCATGCAATAGGAATAGAGAATGAGAGAGATAAGCTGTATTGATGTGCAGATAAAATCATTTCCTTACACAATTAAGATCCTCTATTCTGTATGGGGTAGGCGCGTTTAAGTTTTAGTAGCATTTTTCTATTTGCATGATTTTTCAAAAAACAATCCTGCTTGTTCCTTCATTGGGTATTTGATATTCTTTAATTTCTGATTGCACTTTCCTCAAGTTGCTATTAGTATTAAGGACTCAGGAGACGTCAGTTAGTTAAATGGACAATTTTCCCTTATGTTGTGCACATGTACCTTAGGATTTACTGATAATTAACATATAATCCCACCTTTGCTGGGAGTAAGCATATCATATCTGCATACATGTAATGATAGTAATATTATTAATAATAATAATAATAATAATAATCAGTGATTATCAACACGTGCTTTTAGGGCAGTAGATCATGCTTGCATCTATCTTTGTCTTTGCAAAGAAACTTCTGTGGACTAGTTGTTACATTGAGCTTGAGGGGAGCATTCAAATCTGGAGTCATGTTTGTACCTAGCATTCAGATTTCAGCCCATTTTCTATATTTATTGCTGTTTCTCTATTGTTGAATTTATGTGTTCTGGTTTTCAGTTTTCTTGCATGATCTTCTCGAAAATTTAACATGCATTTCATCTCTTATGTGATCCCGTATTGATATCCCAAGAGATTAATCTGGTTAGTGCCGTTTGACAAGTATATCACTCATTTGATCATGTTTCGGTTGGCTTATACAGACATTGGTTCGCTACCAGTTGCCTGTGGTCATAATAGTCTTCAACAACGGAGGAGTATATGGTGGTGATCGAAGGAACCCAGAAGAAATAACGGGTCCTCACAAGAATGATCCGGCACCTACATCTTTTGTTCCTGGTGCTGCATACCACATCCTCCTTGAGGCTTTTGGCGGAAAAGGTTATCTTGCCGGGACACCTGATGAGCTAAAATCAGCACTCTCTGAATCATTTTCGGCCAGGAAGCCGACTGTTATAAATGTCACAATCGATCCGTATGCCGGTTCAGAGAGTGGCAGATTGCAACACAAAAACTGAAGACTGGCTGAAGACCAGCTGGTTACTGCTAGTATTATACACGCCATTCCAATAAAATCCTTCCACTTTGGTTTGATCGCAAATTACTAGTAGTAATAATCTAATAAAATTATATAGTAATTATTAAAGTTCTATTACTATGGTTAGTAGAATAGAAAGTTTCAAATGGAAAGGAATCACATCCGATAATGCTGTAGAATAGGGGTGGAAATGGTTGGTTAAAAATTATAATCATAATTTAAATTCTGGTTACAACTATAACCATAACTATTTAAATAATAACCGAAATTGAAATCGAAATAATTATTAACCGGTTTCGGTTTGATTATAAAAAACCGAAAATCATAGGTTTAGGTTATTTTGAAAATAACCTAACTGTGAAAAGTAAAAACAGTCTTCTTCTCCACAACAGTCTTCTTCTCCACAGCTCCATCTTCTACCGTGAATTGTCTTCTTTCCTGGCCGCAATTATCTTCTTTCGATCATCAACTCCATCTTCCACCGTGAATTGTGAGTTGTGCAAAGTCATTTCGTCTTCGATCGGCCTGTTCGGGGTGGATAATCGGGCCTTTAGCGTCTTGATCTTGCGCAACACAATGCGATCCTCTTCAGCCTTCGATCGGGCTTTACCGATGAATTTGACGAGGACGGAGGCAAGGGTGAAGAAGAGGAGAGGTGTGACGGAGGTGGAGTTGGCAGCGGTGGAGAGGAGTGGGGAGATGGTAGGCAGGAGCTGTTCTCGCCCAATTTGGTGAGATATGGGGGCGGCGATCGGGCAAGGTGAGAGAGGACGGAGGCAAGGGTGAAGAAGAGGAGAGGTGCGACGGAGGTGGGGTTGGCAGCTGTGGAGGTGGCGACGGTGGAGAGGAGTGGGGAGGTGGTTAGTTGTTCTCAGCCCAATTTGGTGAGATTTGGTGGAATTAGTGATTTTGTGATATTTAGGGATTTAGTTTTTAACCGTAACCGTAACAAAAAACTGAACATGTTATGGTTATAAACGGTCGGTTGCTGAACGATTATGGTTTCGATTATGGTTAATAACCGTTCAGAAAAAATAAATGGTTATTAACTGGTTATGGTTATAGTTATGATTTTTAACCAACCATCTAGATCATTGTTAACGACCGATAGCATTTGATTAAGTTAATAATAATGTTGTACAAAAGCATATTTTTGGTTGTTTATTCTCAGTTAAAGTTTGGATTGTATCTCATCGGACAAACTTGTAGTCCACAGAAAATATCCTGCAGGAAATCAACTTGCACAACAATCCTAATTATGAGATGATTCATGAAACAAATCAATCTGTACATAATCAAATTCTGATTACAAAAGATATTCTGAAATTATATTAGTACAATAAAATCAGACTACTATCACAAACATACTACATGATACATAGACAAGTTTCTTGATCTAAGCAAGCCACCTTCCCAAAACAACCTAACTTGTATTTCTTTATGCACATATATGTCAGATAGAACAAATTTATCTGAAAAATCATCACTTCAGTTCATATAAGATTTGTTTACTTAAGTACAAATGTATTAGGTTATGACGAAGAAACTAAAGCTTAAAATTACAATTCAGTGGTTCTTAATTGATTTTCAACAAATAAATACTATTAAGTTTAAATTTTATTAATAATTTCTTTTGAGTTTTTTTATAAGTTGTTTAAGTGAAGCGACGTGTGGAAGATTCTTTAAAAAAAATAGTTATATAGTTTCATTTTTTTTATGTTGGGTGAACGTAACCTCAATTCTTCCTAAATACTATTCATAAATTCTCTTTTAAATTCTCTTTTATATGAATTTTAACAGGGTGAATAACCACTATACACCTTCTGACTCCGTCCCTCACTACATATACATATAATATCATATTGCAATTTGCGAGCATTATTTTCAATCACAATTTTAGATTCAGAAATTATACATTTTGGGTTTAAATGAATTTCAGATATCATACATTTTAGGTTTAAACGAGATTTATACAACGTACACAAATTTCTACCAAGTTGTGTGATCGATCTAGTTAATAAAAACAAGTTTGTGGTAATTTGTCTGTAGTCAGGACAGTCCCGGTTAAAATTGATCATAAGAAGGCTAATCTGTCTGCAACTGGGAATCTTAGGTCAAATGTAATTAATGAATTATTGAATATAAGTAACAAGTAGTCTAGTAGACAACATGTTGGAACTCAAATTTGAGCTCTTTCATAACAACTCAAATCCAGTTCTCATAAATTTTTTTATCATTACTACTAGCTAGTAATCTGTATCATATGATACATCTACATCTTGTTCATCAACAATCACTATAAACCTTTGTGATTTCACATTCACAATAACACTGCAATACAATCTACAGAAAAAACAACCTTGTCAAATTTTAGTCTATAGTTTTTTTAAGATAGTAGATTTTTTAAGTTAGAGGAAGATATGGAAACTGAGTTGCCAGCTGACAGGGAAGAATCAAAGAAATGGAACATCACATCGGAAGTTTTCGTGCAAGAGTTGAAGAAACTGAGCAAAATAGCAGCACCAATGGTGGTTGTTTCTGTTTTGCAACACATGTTGCAGGTTGCAACGGTGATGATGGTCGGACGCCTAGGTGATGTCGCTTTATCAAGTGTTGCCATTGCCACTTCTCTTACTAATGTCACCGGCTTCAGTCTTCTTGTAAGTACTTATGTGGTTATGTATCCGAAAAACAGGCACAGATTGTTACAGTAAGCTCATTTTCGTGCTTTTTTACTAGTCAGGGCTGGTCGGGGGCCTGGAGACTCTTTGTGGGCAGGCATACGGTGCCAAGCAGTACAAAAGGCTCGGTGTTTACACATACAGCGCCATATTTTCGCTTATTCTTGTCTGCATTCCGGTCTGTGTTCTCTGGCTCTTCATGGCGGAACTACTTGTGTTGATGAGACAGGACCCTTTGGTCTCACGCAAAGCAGAGATATATGCTAGATGGCTCATTCCTGCATTGTTTGGTGGTGCAATTTCTAAGCCACTTGTAAGATATTTGCAGACTCAGAGCTTGATTTTCCCAATGGTCATGAGCTCGTTCTTCGTGCTATGTTTCCATGTTCCGACGAGTTGGGTTTTCATATATAAGTTGAACTTTGGGACTAAGGGTGCAGCAATAGCTTTTTGTCTATCCAACTGGTTATACGTAATTCTACTTGCATTATATATCAGATTATCTGCCACATGTAAGAAAACAAGATTGTCATTCTCTATCGAGGCGTTTCATGTCATGGGAAAGTTCTTTCACTTGGCTATTCCGTCTGCTGTTATGGTCTGGTAATGTACTAGCTCCAAGTCTATGCTGCTGTTTTTACAATTCTGTTGAAGTGTGTAATATCGTGTATTGTTGATGGATCCACGGATGTGATTGCAGCCTCAAATGGTGGTCCCTGGAGGTGCTTGTTCTATTATCAGGCCTTTTACCGAATCCAACGCTTCAAACATCAGTACTATCAATCTGGTAATGCATACCATTATCATATACTACGGTATTACTCTGCTCATATGATCTGTGCTAACACTAGGTGGTCAATGTTCAGCTTAACAATTTCGACGTTGCACTTCACTGTTCCTTATGGATTTGGAGCTGCAGCAAGGTCTGTCACTGTTATTTCCATACCAGCTAATAAGACTGAGGTAGATACTGATATGCAATTCATTTTGTAGCACTCGGGTTTCGAATGAACTAGGAGCTGGAAATCCTCACAAAGCTCGAGTGGCAGTTTGGGCCGTCATGTTTCTTGCTTTTGTAGAGACCATCACTGTGAGCTTAGCTCTCTTCAGCTGTCGCAACATTTTAGGACATGCTTACAGCAACGAGAAGCAAGTGGTCCGCCACATTGCTGCCATGACTCCCCTCATTTGCCTCTTCACTATTGCAGATAGTTTCCAAGTTGTCATCTCTGGTACAAATCTAAACTTCAGAACTATCACGCTTAATTGAAATGTAAAGCTCGAGTTCTCTGAGAATAACTTGTATCTCCATACACATTAGGAATCGCGAGGGGAAGTGGATGGCAACACATTGGTGCTTATGTCAACTTAGCAGCATTTTATCTAGTCGGAATTCCAGTAGCTGTAGTGTTGGGCTTCAAGGAGCACCTGAACGCAAAGGGATTATGGATCGGGATTGTGATCGGTTCAGTGTTACAGTCAGTAGTTCTTTCGTTTGTAACAGGCTTGACAGATTGGGGAAATCAGGTGTTGTTTCTTTCCTACAGCTTCTTTGAGTTATTTCAAGTTTACATATTTTCCTTTCTCCCACATAGTTTAGACCGGTGAGTCTTTTGACCAGGTATTATAAATTAACTCAGTTTTCCACAGTAAAGCTCATGCATTTCTCGGCCTTTTGACTAAGATCAAGTGTAGTATCTGTTCTTATCAGTTTAGAAATATATGATATGTAGCCCATTGGGCCACAATGATATTAATCTAATACTTTGAGGGGAAAGGCCCAATGTGTAGCTTGCTACTCGGGTCTAAAAGTGTCGCACATGTCTTGCAATATTGTATGGGCCTGGCACACCCCACCAACATAGTTTTAACTCTGTAATTCACTATAAAATGTTTTGAACTGTAATCGTTCAGATTAATGTAGAAAGCTGGTGTTCTGAAGAAAATTGTACTTGTTAATTCAGGCAATTAAGTTGAGAGAGGAGTTGCTGGTGGAAGAACAGAAAAATGAAAGACATGCAGATTCGGGCCAAAAGTTGAGGGAAAATCAAAAGCAACTTCATGTTGTTTGTTTGCCATGTTGCCGCTTGTTAGGCCTAAACTGGAAGCAGATAAGATGCTATATGTAACAATACGAGTTTTTCTTCTTTTTGGTACACTACATTCATCCAATTGTTAATGGGAGTTCTTTTTAGCAAACTACAGTGAAATATTGATACGAGACTTTGATAAAACCACCCAGAGTCAATTGGCAAGTCATGGACTTGAATTAATTAAACAATTTAATTCTATAACCAGGCATTCATCCTATCTAACATCAGACAGCCAATCAAATTTATATAAATAACCATTTCGGTGCATCTCATAGTTTATCTATTTCATATATATATATATATATATAAACTAATTAAAGATGAGTAT
>JAYMSP010007069.1:0-10549 GCA_036897095.1 Plantago elongata
TAGGATTGATTGAATAATTGTTACAAATAAATGACTATGTGATTACCTGTCTAGCTGATTTGATCTGTTTGTTGGGGGTAAACTTTGGGAGTCCCTTGAATATTAACCTCAAAATTAAGAACGTATTATCCATTTATCAGGAGATACGGAGCTATAACATTTGCAAGACTTCCAAGGTGAGGGATAGCTGGCTTTCGGCATCAGGCCCTAGGAAAACCAAAGTGCCTTCTTTTCCTTACTTTAAATTCCGTATTCATCTGTTTATGTGATATCTGATCGAACGACCTTACCTACGCGCCAATACTCTGACTAACTCGACTCGAGTACTAATTGCGACTAGCAGACTAAATCCGCGTCTAGTGAACCGAATTACTGCATATGACATATTCTCATTTGTTATTCTGTCACCTATGATTCCTCTTGAACGACATTCTGATTATGTTTTGTCATTCCACATGAAATGCATGCATTGCATGAAAATGACTTTGAATATTGTGCTACGTGAAAAATATGCATTGACCTTGAAAATGATTATGAGAGCAACCACCCGTTATATGATTTTAAAAATGAATATGGTCGACCCTGTCGACAAATCTGTGATATATGAATATGTATGATGAAAAGCTGGGGCGTATGCCATGCCCACGAGGCTGGGCATACGTCATGCATTATGAAGCTGGGGCGTATGCCATGCCCATGAGGCTGGGGCATACGTCTTGCACTATGACGCTGGGGTATATGCCACGTACTACGAGTCTGGGCATATACCTTGCACTATGAATATGAACAGCTGGGGCCATTCGTGCTCTGTAGCATGAATATGTATTTTTCCAAGAAGAAGCGGGAATATCAAAACGCACGTTGCCTGTTTCAATTCTGTTTTGCATGATTTTCAAACCCATTGCATGATTATTTTGACGAGGTGGATTGCTGCATTAAACCTGTTCATACACGCATTTCATGCATGCCTGATTATTCTCACTTAGTCGTATGACTAACCCTCCCTCGTTTCAATAATGTTTTTTCCAGGACAAGAGCACGAAGAGGGGTTCGAGTAGGATAGCTGACGGGTCGGGGATAGAGTGTACTATTTTTTACGTAATGACGTGGAAATTTTCTCTATGTTTGGACTTATAAAATTATATTGGGGTTTGTAATAATTAGTATTTTAACTATTTTGGAAGATTTGGAAGTTCAGCATTTTTCCTTGACGTCCGGACTAGGATCTTGGGCGTTACAAAGACAATCCTAGCTAAGTGGAATGCAGGTAAAGTTGCACTGAATAGTGCCATATATCAAGGTAATGAAGGTACTAATGGTCTTGTTTTCTCAAACTCTACAACTCTTTATTCTACACCTAATAAAGGAAAAGATTTAACTTTCTTGGAAAATGCACCAAATTTTGTGAAAGAAAAGGAAAAACAGTCTAAGAAAACTTGTGTGTGTCAATTTTGTCTACGACCTGGACACAAGAAAAAATACTTCTTTCTTTTAAAAAATAGAGAAAATTCAGCCAATGTTGCAACCACTATCGCAACCAATGTTACTACAACAGTGGTAGCAACATTAGCTGAACAAAATGTAACAAAGAACAAAGACAGGAAAGTTTGGGTGTCTAGACCTGATGATAAGAAGTTTGAACTGAATCTAAAGTGCAATGTTGTGTTATCTGCTTTAAGTGCTCATAATAAGACAGTTTGGTACTTTGATAGTGGTTGCTCTAGACATATGACAGGTTCCATGAAGAATTTGAAAAACTTTGTTGCTCAAGAGATGAGTAGAGTTATGCTTAGCTCTATATGTTTATCTAAACATTTATAGGCTGAGGTTGTAAACATTGCGTGTCATATCATTAACCATGTTTACTTGAGACTCGGTACTACTTCCACTCCCTATGAACTCCTAAAAGGAAAGAAACCCAACCTTCAATATTTTCATGTTTTTGGTTGTGTGTGCTACATGCTAAATGATAGGGAGCATCTTGGGAAGTTTGATAACAAGATTGTACATGGAATCTTTGTTGGCTACTCTTGGAACAACCATGCTTTCTGGGTTTATGAACCTCGCACAAAGGTTGTTTAAGAGTCAGTCAATGTAACATTTGATGACAGTATTTCTTTTGTTTAGGCTCATATTCATACAAGTACAAAGATGTTCAACACTGAGATGGTGAACTCACAGGAACAGCCAAACCTGGAGCTGAAATTAGATACACCTGAAGCAGATGTGACTACCACTATTGCTCCCACTGTTGCAGCAACACCAGAGGAATCCAGCTCCTTTGATGATGAGGACAGTGCAGCAGATCATGTAGTTGAGGCTGAAACCTTCCAGGAACCCACTAATCAGGCACTGGATAATGCCAAAAGAGATCCTCCACCAAGGATTCAAAAGGTCCACCTCACAAGTCATTGGGGATGTCACGGTAGGGATGCACCTTCGAAGCAAATCAAGGATCAACTACAAGGACATGGTAAGGTCAAATCTCTGTACCAACAGTGAAGGTACATTGGTAAACTTCTCTTGTTTTGTATCTCTTGTTGAACCAAAAAATGTCAAATGAGCCTTTTTGAATGACTACATAGACAAAGAGGTCTATGTTGAACAACCCAAAGGGTTTGAGGATTCACACCACCCTAACCATGTTGTTAAACTGAAAAAGGCACTTTATGGGTTGAAACAAGCTCCTCGAGATTGGTATGATAGGTTGATTGAGTTTCTCTTATCTTTCGCATTTACTCGTAGTGAGGTTGATAGAACATTGTTTATTCTACGCCAAGGTTCTGATATTTGTGTTACCCAAATATATGTCGATGACATTATGTTTGGGTCTACTAATTCTACCTTAGAAGATGCTTTTGTTGCAGCCATGACAGGTAAGTTTCAAATGGGCATGATTGGTGAGCTCAACTTATTCCTAGGGCTTCAAATCAAGCAAGGAAAATCTGGCCTCTTTATGTCTCAAGAGAAGTATGCCAGAAACTTGGTGAAAAGGTTTGGTCTGGACGGTTTTAAGACCTGCACTTCACATATGTCCTCCACTGTGCAACTCAGCAAACACGATGTTGATACCACTGTGTCTGCCACTGTTGATCAAACACTGTATAGGTCAATGATAGGCAGTCTCCTGTATTTGTCAGCTAGTCGACCAGACATTATGTTCTCGGTCTGCGTGTGTGCAAGGTACCAATCTAATCCCAATGCTATTCACTTATATGCGTTTAATATTATTCTCAAATACATATGTGGAACTGCTAGTCAAGGATTATGGTACACTAGGGAAACAGACACTAACCTCATTAGATTTAGTGATTCGGATTGTACTGGTGACACTGATTATCGAAAATCCATAAGTGGTGGATGCTCTTATTTAGGGAAAAATTTGGTCTCATGGTATAGCAAGAAACAAAATTGCATTTTCTTATTCACTGATGAGTTTGAGTGTGTTACTGTGGGTAGTTGTGTCACTCATCTTGATTGGGTCAAAAATGTGATACGTGGTGATGATTTGTCGAGTGACACATTGTCAAAGATATATGATACCCTTAGTGCCAAATGCATTACTAGGAAACTAAACATGAAGCATGTAGACACTGGGTACCATGAGCTAAAATGCCTTGATAGAAGCCAGCATCTAGACACCAACGGAGCCTTCACTCCAAAAAGAGCTCTTGAGTTGGACATATGCTAGGAGCACTGCCACTGTCACTGTTATCATAACATCACTGATCAACAGTGGCATTCTTGTTTGTGATGTGTGTCATTTGTTGCTTTTGTTTTCCGCATTTACTTTGTGTCTAGATTAGTGTTGCTGGATTGTTCTTATTTTAGTCTATCTTTCTCTCTTTCAATGTTGTCTTGAGTATTGTAGGTGTACTGTTTGCTTGATTTTCCCCTCTCCCTTGCACTATTTTTTGAAACAACTAAAAGAGCCCAATGATGGCCAAATAAAGAGCTCAATGAAGGCCAACCAAGAAGAGTCCAATGGGACCGTATTTTGTTGTGACTTTGCTATGGGTAGCACTGGTACTGTTGCAGTCCACAAGATTCTCTAAGCCTACATTGAATCACTTATTTTGTGCATCCAGTTCTATTAGAGACACACAATTTCTATGCTATGAATCGTGTGTCTGCCTTCACTCCGTATAAGTCAAAGCTTTGGACGGGATTCATGGGTGTTCCAATTATTTGACATGGTTCGCTGACTCATAGTAACCTCTGGGTTGTCTGCATAGGGGCCTCAACCAAGTTGCTTTATTTTAATTTACTTTTTGAGGGGTTAAGATGGGGACTAGATCCCATTGCTTTTGATTTAAGTTTGGGTTAGCATTTGAGTTGACTTGTTTGACTAATCATTCTAGTTTGCATTATGTCATAAGGAGTCTACAGTCTGCATTTAGGGGGAGTTCTTATTTGGTGTGTCTGTCCGTACTATGGAAATGGGTGTTGCAGTAACTGTTCATCTCACAGTGGATCTGGTTCTTGTAGTTTTGCTCAACCTCTAATATGATATCATGGGTTTTCCAAAATTCTACTATCCGTTATGAATTGGTATATGTAGAGAGTTGTGTTCTTTTGCACTGTTTGATACTTGATTTTCTTAGGTATCCATAATTCCTTGTCTAATTCAGTGACACTGCAAGTGTTTTATCCGAGGTATGATATTTTTCGGATATGTTTAGTTGTGAATAAGTACAGGTATGCATCAGGATTCGTCTCCCTTATCATGCAACAGATTGAGAAAATTGATGCTCAGATAATTCCTCTGCTCCAGAGGAAGAACTTTGGTTTCTCTCCTTTCCTCACAACAAGGGGGAGAATAGTTTGGAGCTGGAGAAACTGTCCTAGACTTCTGTGTATTTTGTCTAAGTTTTTTTTATTATTGTCTTTCTTTCTTTTGTCTTGTGTGTCTGCGTTTATCTCTATAGTTTTTGCAGTGTCTTTGTCTTTGTGTACTGATTTCAAATATTTAAAAAAATTGAAAAATTCTAAAAATTTGTTCTTATTACTTGTCTTCTGTTTATTTCTATATTTCTATTTTTTTGTGTGTTTGTAGAAGTGTTGTGAAGAAAGTAATTAAGGGGAAGATTGAAAGTGCAGTATGTTAGAGACATTGTTAAAACCAATGGTGCTACAACAATGGTAGCAACAATGCCTGCAACATCCACCTGTCCGGTTTTATGCACTTTAGGTTTAATCGATTAACTACCATTCTTCACTAACACTTATCTAGTTCCACGTGTGTTTAGTCTTTGTGTCTTACAGGAGTCTTCTTATGTCAAGAGTGACACCATCGAAATTATATCTCAATAAGAGATCAAGATTGACCGATTCTTGGAGTGAACAAGAAGCAAGGGACTCTTGGTGATTGAGATTTTGTGGATTCTTGAAGATAAGGATAAGCAACAAAACCCACGGGCTTGATCCGGTCAGATTGAACATCTATAAATACAAAATCGAGCTCATTGTGAAGGGCACTTCGTGAAAAGCAAGAACCGATTGCTATAGCATAGATACTCTTCCCGTTTTACTAGTCTTTGTAATCTTCTAGCTATGTCTACTAGATAGATAGATTTAGAATAAGATTTTTCTAAATTAGACTTGTGTTTTGTGGTGCAAGGTCTCTTGAATCTTTTTGTACATCCATTACCTATTTTAGTGGATATTTGCCGAGAGGCTTACCTGCTAAGATTATTTGCTTGATGTCTGTTTATTTTCGCTGCGGTATTTCATACTCTGTTACACGCACTATTACATGCACTGTCGTTGGTACCAACATTAGTGAAAACAGCGTAGTAGTATAAAAGTCACGGTCCTATATTCTTTCAATTATACATGTACCAAGAAACTTCATTTTTAATATGTGAGGGCCCATTAATTTAGGTGCAAAGATATGGACTAGCCTCGTGACTAAAATTTTAACAAATGTAATGTTTATGAAAGTACACGATTTGAGTCCAACCCTATGTACTTCTTAAAAAACTATCACATTGGAAAATTGTGTGATCGAATTATATTGTCTATTATATTTATTTTTTTAGTAACATCAAAAGATTAACTTATTACGAGTTATGAAATATTTGACGATACGGATTAAGAAGCATGGTTCAATCTGCACTTCCTGCACAAGTTTACATATATAGTATTTGTCTTTACTCAAAGCAAATGGTGTGGCATTTGTGAACATTTCGATTTTGCTTCGTACTTAATGATATACGCCTTATGAATTTGAGTATTTTCATATTTTGTTTCATATGTTATATGCAGACTGAATGAAGACCGAGCCGGCCCAATAAGGATCACTTAAATGGGCCTGATCATTTAATTATACATTATTTGGGTTATAGGCAGGGGCCGCAAGCACAGAGGTCGGCCATTCTCGCAAAATGAATTTGGGGCGCCTATCAGGCCGGTCCCGATAGATCAGTTCACATTTCAATTTACGACACTAATGTTGAAAGTTGAAATGTCAAGAGGACATATCTTTGAGCAAATTTGATATGTTGAGTACTATTTGTTTTGACATGTTTTATAGCTGATCACGTAGTGGGTTGCGCAAACTATGTGATAATATAATACATGGGCGAAAATCAATTCTCGGTGTGAATAAAGTTGGCTCGAAGTAGTGAAGTACAAGTTGGGAGTATACATATTCTAGAAGAAGTCTTTTGCACTTCTCTCATGTTAATAGTCCAATTTTATCAATTAATTAGTTAATTTTCAGAATTAAAATGAGTTAATTTTGACTCATGTTCTAGCACCTCTAATGAGGTTTTATGGTGGCTTTAGTACAAAGATTAATGTGTGACCTTTGAGGTAGCCTTCTTGGCTATATAATGTGGTTTCTCCACCACTTTGAAGACACACAACAAGAATACAATCTTCTCCTCTCCCTCTAATCTTTGGCATCATTATCCTTGTTTCACTATAGAGTTTTTGCAGGCATTCACTTGAACATTACGAGAGTTCTAACACTTGAAAGGTTCGAAGGAACTAATTTTGTTGCTTCCGAAATTAGTTGTGATTGGGCGTTGTACCTTGGGTGCACATTGATCAAGTAGGCCTGAAGCATAGAAAGGTGGGTAAATGGTGCTTAAGGGGAAGTGTTCTCACCACTGTCTCGTCCATAATTCAATCCGAAATTCTTTAGTACTTGTACGTTCAACATCGTTTTTTTCCCACTAATATAAGAAAGTAAATGTCGCTAGTTTGTTTACCATTCTTATTGAGTTTTTGAATTATGATTTGTACAATATACTAATCATATTCTTATATTTTTCATGGCATGTTACACGGAGGAAGATCAATCGGGACCCAACAAAAAAAAGCACAAAGTATTAGCCATGTCTACTTATTGAGAAGTATTGACAAAAAAGTTTTAATCGTACTTGGATGGGAAAAACATTGATTTACTCAATTTTATTATTAAAAAAATTTGTTTGTGCAATTCTTAAAAGTGAATTTTTTTAGACTTTGAGTCTAAGCCACCAAATGATTGGAAGAATTGCTTGTGTGGAAATGTATGCGTCAACCATAATTGAGTTATGGTGTACCCATATATTGTGCGATCAAGTCTTTGAGTTTTCATGACTCGTTGATTACACTCTACTTCTAGTAGAGATGTAATTTTCTTAAGAAACATGAAAGGTTTATGAAAATTTAAGTTCTTAATGTTTGAAGCGGTCTAGAAAGTGATCATGTTTCCCTTGCGAAGAAGAGTACAAAAATTCTAGACGCATGTGAACTCTATCGTTGAGGATAGTGATGATTACTTCATATTGAAGGAGAAAACCTCCATATTATGTTCGCTCTCATGTGCTCTTATTAGCCACTGTTGAGGTGTGAAATGTGGGGGGAGGAGACTTCGATAATGAAGAGGCATATTCATCAAAATCGCAAACTTAAAATGTTGATCAAGTTTTTTAGTTTATCCCTACTAGAAAAGTTATGGACTTACAAATTCATATCATTATCAAGTCACACTAAGATCTTCTAGAGAAAGGTGAGACCAAATGGTTCATTAATATGTTTGAGAAACTATTGACTGAACAACTTGATGCTAAGATAAAGAGTGCGCTCTAAATTCTCACATACAAAGATTTCTATGTGATTAAAACAAACTTCTATGATACATCAAGAGGATGTGAATCTTGTTGGTTTTGAAAATCTATTAAGATGGGCTTACTTGATTTTAAACAAGTAGAAAAAATTGTGTGTCTACATGATAGAACAGATTTTGTGGTCCAAATTGTTTGGTTGGCTTAGTATTATAATAGTTTCAATCAAGAGAATTGGAAAAGAGATAGTTAGACTGGTTGTGAACTCAAACTAACTATGAGATATCGAGATGTGCATGAGTTGGTGCACTGGTGAATATGATTTTCGGATTAATGGAAGCTATATTTTTATAATGAGATTTTTCTAGTATTTACTAGAAAATATAGAAAATCTTATTGGTGTGTTTAGATTAACTATGAAATTAGAGTTCATAGTTGAGAATTTATAAATACGTGTGATATGCTTGGTATATCAATATTTTGAGAAACATTATAATCCGAAAAATAATATCACCGATAGTTAAAACTGTGTTAGTTTTAAATACTATTGGAAGAGTTTTATTTGATGGGAGTTGTTAATTTAAAAGTCAAATCCGTGAGTAAAATTTACAAAAACCCGGTATTGACATGTTTGGATTATTGTAGAATCCAAAGATAGTATCACGGGACCCATTAATAAATGGTCCTTGAAGAGAACAAATGAGATTCCATCGAGGGGGGTGGGGTTAGAAGCCCATTAAATGGTTACCTCCCATGATCGCAACCCTACCTGAATTGCAAACCCCAATCTGCATGTTCAAAGGGACAACCGAAATAGAGTTCCCAACCTATTCCTATGATGAAAGAGTGATAGACCTGTCCATGGAAGGAAAAGTGATAACCGTTTAATGATCCTTATACGTTGATATGATAACGTGGGGTAAGACAGGGTACTCCTAAATAAGAGATCTCCTATATCGAATGTGAAGGGGGCCGCTTCTATGAGATGAAACAAAGGGCTAAATCTCTAGAGCATTCGATGAATACTTCCAAGGCAGTTCACGGCCAAAATGGACCACAATGAAAGGACCGATTAAAGTGTGAGGAATCATTGTCTTGTTACACATAAAATGCTGAACAGTTCAAGGCATCGCGTCCACTGGTTGACAAGTGTATCGATGGTATTTCACTACGGAAGGTTCAAGGCTAACAACCACCTTTCCAGATGCAACGAATTCTCGAGAACTCTCGAATGGCATTTATTAATTTGCATGGGAATTTTTTAGTGCATTTCATTCATGTGGGGGATTGTTGGAGAATTGGTTTATTGAGAAACCATTTGTACATACTAAGCTAAACCCATAAAATGCACAACTTAACTTGAAAGTTGAAATGTCATTAGAGAACATATCTTTGAGAAAAATTTATATGTCGAGCACCATTTGTTTTGACATGTTTTATAGTTGATCACGTAGTGGGTTGCGCAAGCTATGTGGTAATATAATACATCGGCGAAAATCAATTCTCGGTGTGAATAAAAGTTGGCTCGAAGTAGTGAGGTACAAGTTGGGAGTACACATATTCTAGAAGAAGTCCTTTGCACTTCTCCCATGTTTCAGAATTAAAATGAGTTTGTGAATTATGATTTGTATAATATACTAATCATATTCTTATATTTTTCATGGCATGTTACACGGAGGAAAATCAATCGGACCCAACAAAAAAAAAGCACAAAGTGGAAGAAGTAGCTTGGTATGGAGAATGAAAATGAAAACAAGATTTATGAATTGTAATGGAGAATACAAAATAAGAAGAAGAAGTCAGAATTGTGGTACCGCAAATGTGCACTAAGACCACTTCCAATGGAAGTGGTCGTTTGCACCGGCCGATAGGCCGGTTTGATGCCTCCAAGCAACTGACTTTCAGATGCTTGGAGGCCGTTGGTGGTGGACCCCCACCACCAACGACCATATGGTCTTTTTATATATTATATAAAAAAATTAATCTGAATAAATAAAAAAAGTAAAAAATCTCCAACGGCTATATTTTTTTCGAACTCAAAACGCTAAAATGTCTACTCCCAACATTCGAACACCACTCCAAACACCCCGCAATCCTACACTCCACCGAATTACCAATATCATCTAACATACCAATTCTTGATGATGAATGGTATGTCGGATCGAATACCGGCCTTTTTAAACCAATACTACCCACAACTCCACCAAACACCAACCTACGATACTTCTGGAGCCTACAATCAATTTTCCCCGACAGTTCTATGTTCGTTGATGTATCCCAACACATTCCAGAATCCGTCCCGGAGACTAAAGCTTCATCACCACCACCATCAATGGCAAACAAAGGAAAGGGGAAGAAGAGAGCAAAGAAGAAAGTGGGCACGTCCGATGCGGCAGAGGAAGCAACCGAGGGTTCAAATGCAAAGCCGGGGAAGCATCTGACATTCTCTAAAGATGAGGATAGAGCTCTCATCAAAATCTTCATGAGTTTGA
>JAYMSP010007070.1:0-10549 GCA_036897095.1 Plantago elongata
TATATATATAATTTTCATTTTGAAATTAAAACGTAAAATACTCATCTTAAGTTGCTTGTTATAGTAATTTGCCTATCATTTAGCTTATGTGAAATTAGTAATTTTATCTATATATTAACTTTCTTATTTGAAAAAAAAGGTTCCATCTTGTCAAGTTAGTATTTAGCAATTTTATTCAATAAATATGACATTTAAGTTATGCACATTATTTTATTATTAAAAATATTTTTTTTTAGTAAAAGCCTCTACTTAGGAATAAACTCTCCATATGAGTATTTTTTCATGGCCCCGATTATATGACGATATGGAGTTTTTACTATACATGATACGAGTCTTTTATGGATCGTATTAGATCACATGGTTTATAGTGAACACTCATGACATGATCGCGAGATGGGTTGAATCTTGTGAGTAATGAGTTTGTGGCATTCCAAGATTTGATGAGTGGAATTTCATTACCAACTAGGTAAAATTTATGTTACGAACCTCTTTATACTCAGATCCACCTTACAATCAATTTTTTTATTGGAATCATTTGTTGGTTTCTTTGGAATGATATATGATGCTTCTTGTTGTTTAATTAATGAATTGTGAATTTGCTATGTCACCTTCATATGTGTATTTGAGAGATCGATCTCGAACAAGTTTATCAATTCGTTGTATTTTGTTTGTACCAAGTGCACGAGTACATCTATGATTTAATAAAAAGTCGACATAAGGCTCATAGATTACTTTACATTAATTTCATTTATTGTAGCCAAACAAACCTATCTTCACCAAACTTATAAAGAGACAAAATAATTTAAAAAATGCCAGCTTGAAATTATACATTGCTTTTATTCGATTAGCATAAAGGTGAAATTCCGACTGTTTGATGTCTAAAGAAGCCTTCTTTTTTTTCAATATGTTTCTCCTCCACGAGGTATATTTAAGTTCCTTTATCCTACTTATCAACTTTAGGACTATCTCCAACACTCAAACTCTATCAAACTGCAACGTCAACATTCCATTAACTCAATCAAACTCTTCGTATCATACTCACTCTTTTCATTTTCCTTTCTCATTTATTTTTTATTTATTTTTCTCTTAAAACTTCATAATTCATACTTCTTATTTATTTTTATTTTAATTTTGTTGATGGTGGACAATGAGAATTACAATGTTTTTAACGTTTTCAATTTCCATATACAATTTGTAACCTTTATATTTTCTTGAAATGCATTTCTTGTATAAAAATTTGTATTTTAGTGAATTCGAATACGAAGTATTAAATTTACAATTAGTATTCTATATATAATTTACCAAATGAATTGTGAAATATAATGTAATTGAAAAAAAACTAATAAAATAAAAGAGCAACATAGAAAGAAAAGTAAAATGAAACAAACATTCTTAAAAAACAGAAAAAAGGAGGTTTCAACTTCATCATACCTGTATATAATTACCAAAACGGGTTTGATAAAAAACTCAACCAAACCATGAATGGAGCAAAGAGCAAATGTTTGATGGAGTTATCAAACTGGTGTTGGCGCTAGTATATCAAATCTTCACGACCGAATAAAGAATAACGTTAATGACCAAAAGTAGAAGTTAAATATCGGTTCAGACACCAAAAACAACATCAATCGAGACCTCTACAACCGTATTAAAATGTAGAAAAGGAAAAAAAGAAACTCGAGTTTGGTATAGTTGGATTTCATTGAAATTGAGAACTTTTATACGATTGAAATTGAGAACTAAACGACGTGGTTTGTAACTATCACCGATACTGTAAATTCACAAGATGAAAAAGGTCATGTGTTGTCCGAATGATTAATGTTCACGACGTGGCATGACCCATTGCCAATGGATCAAAAGTCAACTTGCGAGTGTGTGATTATATGTAAGCCACCCGCAAAAATTATCACTTGCTTCTAGAGAGAGAAATAGCAAATCAAAGCAAAACAAAAACAAAAAAGAAAATCAGAAAACAAAACAAAGAAAAATTGCACGCAGCAACACCCCGTCTCTTCACACACACACCCTGAAACCCTAATTTCCATTTTCTTTGTTTTTACTCTGTTTTTTTTCATTTTAATTCAAAATTTTCATTTGATAGATTTTCTCTCTGTTTCCCTCTTTCTACAGCTCCTCTTTTCTCATTTTCTCGTTTATTTTCTGGGTTTCTTGATTCTAGATCTGAGTGTTTACTGTTAGCTCTTTCAAGGTTTAGTGGTGCTAGGGTTTTGATTCCACCCTTTCAAGGTCAAATTCGTCTACCCTGGGCTTTGATTCCACCCTTGTTCGTCATCCCTGTTTTCTAATTTCTAGGGTTTCTGAAACCCTAGGTTTTTAGGGATTTTCAGCTTTATTCAGGGTTTGATTTGTGATTGATTACATGTATGTGTATGGAGTCGGGGAATATTGGGAATTCTTCTAATGGTGTTGGTGATTTGAATTCGAGAGGCACTGAGGGTCGAATTGTTTACACCCGAAGATCCCGTAAGAAAAACCCTGCCCCTAAACCCTCCTCTCAGCCTGACCCACCTTCAGCCAGACCCGACGTTTCAGCCAGACCTGACGATTCCTCTGACCCTCGTTGCACCACTGCTACAGAACTACCCGATGTCTCCGCCTCAGGTGCCGAAGTCAAGGATGCCGGTTATTCACGGAATAGTTCAGGAGAGCAAGCAATTGACCAAGACTTGGATTCTTCCCTTAATAACCAGCGACTGAACGAAGATGTTGGTGGGTGTGGAAATGATCAACATCAGAATGATGATGGTCGGAATTTGAAGACTCCATCTCCGGTGCGTGGCACAAAGAAGCTGCCTCATACAGCATTTGGTGAGCAGGAGAACAATGATCTGGCGAATACGATAGATGGTACTGGAGCGCAGGGGAATGAGGTGGCGCAAGATTCGCCTAGGGCAACCGGTGGAGATGGGCAGGAGGCTAATCATTCAAATGGGGGTGTGAAGCCACTGGTGACAACATTGGTTGACGAGGATAAGGTTAGGTATAGTTTATTTGCTGAAACACCAAGAAGTGATATTGAGGATCTTAGGAGGAAGTTAGAATATGAACTGCACCAGGTTAGGTTGCTAGGTGAACGGGTTGACACCAAGAAGGCTCAGCTTGCTTCTTCTCACAATGGTTCTAGCAATAGTCATCTCGGTGTTAGTAGGAGTTATGTCGGTGGTCAAGATATAAATATGCGGGGTTATGGTAATGCTCAACCTCAGCAAGTTGTGGTTGATGTGGCAGACAACAGGACATTGATGAGAATGAACTCAGCGGTGGGAATTGTTGGGCAGCACGGACCCAGACCGATGGGATTATCGAGGGTAAATTCAGATGTGGGTGCTACAAGGAATCTAGAGCCAAGGCTTTATAACAGACAGCTCAGTGTTTCTGTGATGAATAATAATCACAATGAATATTATGAGAAGGAGAAACGAACTCCAAAGGCAAATCAACTTTACCGAGAATCAGAATTCCTCTTAGGAAAGGACAGACTACCCCCTGAAAGTAATAAGCGGGTTAAGGCCAATAGCGGTAGGAAATTAGGCCCAGGAGCAGGTTTTGGCTATGATAAGAATAGGAACCAGGTGCTCAAGAGTTGCAACAACTTACTTCAGAAGCTGATGAAGCACAAATTTGGTTGGGTGTTCAACGTGCCAGTGGATGCTGAGGCCCTGGGTTTAGCTGACTATCATTTCATCATTAAGCAACCAATGGATTTGGGGACAGTCAAGGATAGACTGTCGCAGAATTTCTACAACTCTCCTACAGAATTTGCAGAAGATGTTAGACTTGTTTTTCGGAATGCGATGACCTACAATCCGAAGGGGCAGGATGTCCATGTAATGGCAACAGAATTATCACAGATTTTTGAAGATAGATGGGCAGTTATAGAAACAGAATATAATCCTTACTGGAACTATCAAATATATCCGGATGCTGGTTTGCCGACACCTACTTCTAGAATGGTTGCCCCACAGTCTAATTTTGCCCTAGGTGCAGTCCCAGGTTCTAATCCAGCATTTCTCCCTGCTACTGCACAGGCAAATATACATACTTATGGTGCTCCACATATGAGTACTCTTGCTAGAACGCAGTCAATGACTGGACGAATGCCTTCTGATCCAAAATTTCAACGACCTCATATGATCCGAACTCCTGCTCCTCAGAAACCGAAAGCGAAAGATCCAAATAAGAGGGACATGACTGAAGATGAGAAGCAGAAGCTCAGCTTAAACCTGCAGGGCCTACCCCCGGACAAGATTGATTCTATAGTTCAGATCATTAAAAGGAGGAGCACTGCTCTCTCCCAAAATAACGAGGAAATTGAGGTTGACATTGACAATGTTGATGCTGAAACACTTTGGGAGCTTGATAGGTTCGTGACTAATTTCAAAAAGAGCGTTAGCAAACACAAGAAGAAGGCTGAACTTCAAGCTAAGAAAATTGCTAATCAAAGTGTTGCGCCCATTGTAAGTGCTGTTACAAATCACATTTGTGCAATTGCATTACATTTTTGTCTTTATTTCCTAATATAATTTTCATTTTTTTTCAACTGCAGAACACTACGCCAGCAGCACAGGTCCAGATCGCCAGTCCAGGTGCTATTTTGTCTGGAACTCCCGTTCTCGTGCGATGATGTTTTTCAGTTACATTTTAATTTGGATCTAATCTATTGATACTTTATTTCTTGAAGGTTTAGAAAAAGATAATGAACGTCCTCGTGTTGATGGAGAAAATCGGAGTAATATTGGAAGTAGGTCAAGCAGTTCTAGCAGTTCGAGCAGTGATTCTGGATCAAGTTCTGGTGTGTATTATTCTTTTCTGTCTCTCTTTACACTCGAGAAGTTCCATTCTCCACTCTTACATGCATTTTAATTATTTGGGTTATTGTATATATTTGCAGCACACATTTTTTATCATCTTAGATTTTGAATGTTATGTATCTGAATGAGTATGTTAATTGTTTCTTAAATGCAGATTCCGATAGCGATAGTTCATCTGCTGATGGATCGGATGGAGGGAATTCACCCAAGACATGAAATTATATGGATAAGGTATCAAGACACTGTTTTTTGTGTGTTGTTTGGGGTGGGTGGGGGTGGGTGCTGTTCTGGTCTGTTCGATTTTGTGATTTCTGAGCTCAGTGCATTATTTATCAAAAACTCCACCTCTATGCTATGTAGAGACCACAAGTATTTTTTGTTCCTTCTTTCGACTCTGTTACAAGTGCCCTTTCAATTCTTAGTTGGCCTTCCATATCCTATTATATTGTTGGTTATGGATTCTCACCTTTTGCCTCTGATTATGAAAACTGAGTCAGGGGTTTCCACCCGGCTCTTCCCTGTACTTGATATAATGAATTAATGATTGCAATAATTGCTAAGCAACTCTTACTTTATAAACAATAAAATGGTGCAGCAGCCTTGAACTTGAATGTGTGATCTTGTGGGTTAAGTTGGGACCAATTGAATTAAATTAATTTGGAATGCAAACGGATTCGAGTCTATGTCAGTTGCAACTGGCTTCTTGTCCACCCTTACTTGCTGGAACATTTATGGTTGTCGTGGTGGTTGAATCATCTCGGCTTACCTTGAAAATGTCAGATTTGTTTGCTAAAGCCTTATTAACAAAAAATGATGATGTTAATTCTTGTATGATGTTGCAGGTTTTGTCTCCCAAGTGATGCATGCTCATTCAGTTTGATTTCACAATGGCGTATGCATGTAATCCAGGATCCTCTGCGATGCTGCAGTGCTAGATGCAAATGAGATGCCTATGATTTTGTTGGTGTTTGTCTCAGGACTATCATTTCTATCCTCCATGGGACATTCCAGTATTATTAAACAGGGCCCTTTTCAGAAATATTGCATGTTTTTGACTAGTGGGTGATGGAGATGGGAGAACATAGCAAATGTATATTAGGGCAATTGGTACTGATTTTCTCGTTATAGAAACTTCTTCTAGGAATCCTTAATAATTGACTAGCTACAAGTGGGCTGAAATTCTAACCATGTAGGAGGTGGGTTGTATGATGTTGTTAGCTTGAAATATTTTCTTTTAGTGCCAGATCCTAGTGTAGTATGTACAAAGCTTTAAACCTAGGGAGTGTCATCAATTTTTTGCATCTGTGCTTGAATATCACCGTAATATTGTAGATTTACAGCAAAAGGTGGCATTGACTCGGTTTCTTTCAAATTGTAACAACTGTTTGTAAGGATATACCTCATGTTGTTATCTACTTTCTGTTGGCACTTGTTTCTTGCTGTTTGTTTGTTTCTTACTGCTGAGTATTGGAACTGTATATATGTGAATGCATATGTTTTATGAATTACGAGGATGAGTTGATGAGAAGGTATATATATATGTGTGTGCGCGCGCGCGCGTGTGTTCAGATTCTGGGTTATTGAGTTTTGGACTGAAAGCTTTTGCACGAAGTTCGGGAATAAAATTTCTCTCTTTCATTTTTTTTGGTTTCTCATGAATGGTATTTAGAAAGTTGAGTGCAGTATTCTGCTTTTTTGTCATCCTGCTCTTGTTTTGTCTGTCTCATGTTCAATAACCAGATCCAGTAAATTAGTAACAATATGGTCTTTTTTTCCTAGTCTTGATATTGTAGTGGTTCTGGGTTCTGGTATATGATACTTTGGTGATTTTTGTCTGGTCTTTGATACACGGGTGATTCTGGGTTCTGGTCTTTCATACTCTGGTGGTTCTGGCCTGGTGACAATTCTATGTTTGGTCTATTTTCTTTTTTTTAGGTTGCATTTGTGTATTTGGGACTTGGTAACTCAATAATTCTTCATCTTCAGTTTTTTTATCAAACTAAACATCAGATTTTCTACGTGTCGCTCTGTCAGTCAATGTGTCGATAGATAGTGTTCATCGTTCTCTATCGAATTTAACTATTGCTCCATATCACACTTAATTATCGATCTTTATCGTCTTCAACTGTTACTTATATATAATTTTTTTTTAAACGGCTCAAAAGTATAATTATTTTAAAAAAAGTTCACATTACTCAATGAACCATATATTAAAAATTTCTAATTCATCAATATTTACATAAAATCTAAATTAAAAATTTTAAAATCAACAATAGTTACATAAGTCCTAAATTAAAATTATCCAATCTTTCGATATTCACATAAATCGTAAATTAAAATTTCCAATTCAAGAAACTGGAATTATATGGTATGGGTGTGATTTCACTCACTGGTTCGATTTGTACGGAACATAAAATTGAACTATGGTGTGGCGATGACGATCTGGTGTCTGAGAATTTGGGATAGTGACTTGCTGTGTTGATGGGATTTGGCGAAGTGTGGATATTGGGAGGAAGCAGCTTCCTGTGTAACTCAATATTGGATTAGTATAGTTCGAAGGGTTTTGATTTAATTTTAATTATTAATTTTGATTTTTTAAAAGATTTTACTTTATTGATAGGGGGTATTGAATATGTAAATAAATATTTTATATATATATAAAATTGTATTTAAATACATTTATGCGACGTGGGTAGTTAGAGCAACACGTAGCGCAACACCTCGTGCAACATGATCGACACTTCATTGCAACACTATTACGAAATGTAGAAGTTTATTCGATGTCCACCGTTGAAATTTTAATCCAATGAATTATATTAGGTGACTAACGTTAGTCGACATCCTGACTGACGATATAATCTCCCACCTAACATACTAACTACTGGGGAAAAATTCATGAATGGTACCTTAAGTTGTACCATTTCACATTTTGGTACATTTGTTTGACGCAATGCAATTTTTATACCTTTCGTTAATTTCCCGTCCAATTTTACTACTCCGTTAGTTGGAATTGGCGGCTATGTCAATTTTGACCGAATTAAGGTGAATTACAACGAATTGGTCCAAAATTCCATCACTAAATTTTGACCGATTTTTTTTTAAAATGTATTTTAATTTAGAATGTTTTAAATAATATTGTAAAAACAAATTCACTTTTAAAAGACCATCTCTGTCAATTAGAATGTGCAAAATCAAATTCCTCTAAATTGAAGCGAATATTTAATAATTATTTATTTTTAATTCCAGTACTTTATTTTTTGTTGTATAATTCAAGTCAATCGAAAATCTTATTTGTTTTGAGTTTAAGATAATCTGTAGTAGAATTTAAAATTATTGACTAGTTGAATGTAAATGTATATCACCTATTTAATGGGTGTCTGATGGTACGAATAATATATATAAAACAAACAAACACTTAAAAGAAGTAATATATTTGAACTTTTTAGGGATCTTATGAGTGTTGTAATAATATATAAATAGATATGTAAATGTGTTACAATGAAAAACAGATCATTGTTAATGTAGTAGGAAGTGAGTTAAGTTTATCACCATTCAACTAAACTTAAAAACTATACTGTAGTTCAAATTTATTTTAGGTATTCTAAATGACAGAGATGACCATTTAAAAGTGAATTTATATTTTATAATGTTATTTAAAACATTCTAAATTAAAATACGCTTTAAAAGAAAATTTAAAAATTCGATCAAAATTTTAGTGACGGAATTTTAGACAGTAATTCATCTTAATTCAGTTAAAATAAGCGGAGCCGTCAATTCCGACTAACGGAGTATTAAAATTGAACTCTTTCTGCTGCATTCTAAGATGAAAGATATATTCCTTGCACGCTCGAGACGTTTACCTGGTTACAAACCCTTTAATGGCCTTGGAAATCTTCATCCCCAAATTCAGCTTCGTACTCCACGACATTTTTATGGCTTGCAAGCAACACAACTCCCCTGTCTCAATCTCCTCTTCCTCATCCCAACTTTCCTCTTCGTACGCCTCCCATAATGAGTCCATTCCTTCACCTCCATCATGTTGTCGCTCCTCAAATAACATACAAGCAAGCGTAGCATTCCACGGTGTCTCCTTCCTCATCTCCCCAATACCTGAGAAACTATTTACGACTTTCTCTCTTGCCACAACTACTTTGTCGGCTTTCGGCTCATTCTTTGTTTTCTTTTCCACATTACATCTGGTCATGCTTTCAAATTGATTCAATATCTGCAAGAAATTCTCCAACCTAGCTTTCTCTTGGCAAGAATTTATAGAACTATTATTTTCTAGCTTGTGAACCGAATCTTGATCATCATCATTCTCCTCTAAATTATTACTCTCCTCAAAGACGCCAACTCGATGCTCATCATCAACCTTGCCAAAAAAAATGCCGTATATTTCAAGATTATCGATATGATCGTTTGCGTGTGTATTCCCGGGGCAAAATCGCTCCAGAAGGGTTAGAAAAGTGATGTAGACAAGGAGGGTCGTGAAGAGAAGTGGGGAGAGGAATGTAACGAGCTTGAAAAGGTATGGGAAGAAGAAAATGAAGTATAACAAGTAGATAGGGTGAGAAGTAATCAAGGAGAAGAAGAAAATAGAAAAATGTGTCATTGAATTGCAAGATTCCAACATTTTCACAATTAAGCTTCTGAAGAAAAAATAAACATCAAGAAGAAGAACATTAATTTTGGTGAATATAGCAGGTGAATTAATTCATTTTTGTAATGAGCAGGCAATTATTATATAACTACCAAAAATGGAGGCAAAATGTTATTACTAAAATTTCCTTTTGACTACCAAAACAAATCTCCTAAATGCAATATGTAATGTAATATTAGTATAAATAAATCTTTCTGCCCATTTATTTATTTTGGCATATTGATTTTTGACAGGTACTAACAACTGTTTGGAGTCTCAAGATATGTAGGTAGGAAGAGTGGATCCTCAACCCCACTTAGTACCCTATTAAATACTCTACTCATATTATTAGTCCAAATGTCACCATTTAACCTTGAATTGTTTGAAAATAACTAATCACAGTTAGTTAGAAAAGAAATATGTTTTCTTCTTTAAGAATAGCAATTTACTAAAAATAAGATCTCAAAATATCGGAGTTAATTTTATTTTTGCTCTTCAATTTTATTGCATGTTTGATTATTATTATATTATTAAAAGTAAGCTTACATTTTCTTTCTTTTTATGTCTATCAATTGGTTTTGGTTCACGTTTGGTCACTTTGCGGTATGTATTCTGGCAAATTATTTATTGAAATTTATTAATAATGACATAGTTCGAATTTGTTTCTTTAGAAAAGTAGCATTTTTTTTTAAAATTTGAATAATATATGACACACCTCACACCATTAAGATAAATTCAATATAAAAGTATATATATATGTGTACACACACACACACACATATATAAAAATTATATATATATATATATATATATATATATATGTATATATACATATATATATACATATACATACATATACATACATACATACATACATACATACATACATACATATATATATATATATGTATATATATGTACGTAATTAAAATAAAGTATATATATAAATAAAACAAAACAAAATGAAGTACATAAATATATTTTTTTAATGCAAATTTCTAACAGAATCTTCTATTCCGTTAGAAACATAACCGGCCAGTGGTTAAACCGTCTGGCCGGATTGCACATTTCTAACGGAATT
>JAYMSP010007071.1:0-10548 GCA_036897095.1 Plantago elongata
TAGTACTCTTGGTTCACTTGAACATTGTAAAAGAGGAAATCACTTAGTATGTTAGTCTAGTTGAACTTGTAATAGGATTGATAGATCTCTGAATGTAATTTTATATTTTTAGAAGGCCATGAACAATGATCCTATCAATGGAGTTAATTAATCAAAGATTTAAAGACTGAAGATTGCACAAGTTTGAGGAAGACATAAGGATTAGTCTCCTCAGATAGACTATGTTCAGAGAAGCATATTGTAAAATGTATTTGACACGTTACATGTCTCTGAGTATATGACATCATTGAGTCAAAGAGCATGCTAGATTTTAGAAAGCCTCATGTGTCCGTTGAGACTTCAGGACAAGAACTAGTACAGTGTATTAATTACACCGACTAAAAAGTTGAAAAAGCTTAGTCCTCTCTGAAATATGAGAAAGTGACTTCGGAGTACTTATTTCAAGATATCAAGGGATTGAATTCTGAGAAGGTCTAACGGATACTATTCAAACGACTCTCAAATTCATCTATAAATATCACCAATTAGAAGCCTAGAAATAAACACACGAACTACCCACATATGTTCATATCAAGTAAGTATTCTCTCAAGCATTCTTACTACAATTCTCCAAGCTCACAGTTGCGACTATAATGCTAGAAGAATCACTAGTAGTTCTAAGTGTCATGAACCTTAACAAGAGTTTTTTATATGTGAAAGAGTTGAACACTCAGACACCCTTTCTGAAGTTTATTCTCCAGAACGGATATCAACACTTGGGTCAGAAAGGAGAAACATACATATACTGAACAAGTATATTAAGTAGTGTAATCTCGTCAAGCTCTCTGTATAAATAGCTGAAAAGTTATTTAGAGAAACCTGACAAGAATCATATAACCAACACCATCAAAGCGTGGAGTACAAGAAGTACTTGGTTTGGGAAATCAAGGAAAAGCTCCAAGGTTATCTTGAGTACAGGAAGTACTTGGCTCTAGGAGCTAGGGAATAACTCAGGGGGAAGATTTGGTTGGGAACCATCTGTTTGTAGGGATCTTAGAATAGGATACATTGTAAGAAGAACTCAATTATCTGTTCTAGTGAATTCTAGGTCTCCAAAAGCTCGAAGTGGATTAGTTGGAGGATTACGCCACCTCAAGATATCACAATAAGTTGTTGTGCTATTTACTTTATTGTACTTATATTCCAGAATAACACTCACACACATTATTACTGCAAAGCACATTTACATTCATCTATCGCTTAAAGTCTTCCGCTCTCTGAATCTAAGTATCAGAAACCCCCAGGTTTCTGAAAAAAACTATTTAGCGATGAAAGTTTGAAAATACTATTCCCCCCCCCCCCCCTTCTAGTCTTTTACTTTGTCGTTAGCTGGACCAACTGTCATCTTCAAGTAGGAAGTACCGGCGCGCTCGGCATTGAACTCCCCGAGCTTCTATGGGATCCAAAGGTAAAGTGTCATTCTGAAGATATACTAGAATATCAGTTATACATGTTCTTTCCGAATCTAGCTAATATATCGGGAGTTCCTAACCATGGAGGGAAGAAGTCCGAAGAGTTAAGAGACTATGCTCCTTGTATCCACAGCTCCAGATGCGGAAGCAAATATAGCGAGGGAGTCCGCCTTCTCGTTGTATGACCTGTCGAACCTCGAGAGAGAGAATTCTTCAAAGTTTGGCACAGCCTCTTTGAGTCTCTCGAGGTATAGAACCATATTCGGACCCTTAGTGTTAAAGGATCCAGAATATTGAGATTCGACCACCTGGGAATCTATATAAGCTCAGATCTTCTTCACTTGTGGTGCTTTTGCCATCCGAAGACCCACCAGAAGGGCCTCATATTCTGCCTCGTTGTTGGTTACCTAGAAATCCAATGTAATGGCATAGTCAATTTGGGCTCCTTCGGGACTTCGGACGTGAATCCCTATTCCTCTGAGTCTGCCGTTGGATGACCCGTCCTCCTGCAAGATCCAACATTTGTTTCTCCAAGCCTTTCTCGGATATAGCCTTATCCTTCTACATCTGAACATCCTTTGAATCTGATGGAGTAATTTCCATTACTGTATCCAAGTCCTCCACGATAAACATCCATTGATCCCCGAAGAAGTCATTTTCATGGTCTAGTTCCTCTTCCTCTATCGGTAGTGATTGGGATAAGAGTGCCTCGGGTAGTATCTCCGAATCCACCAGCTCAAGACCCGTGGGCTTTGGATCCTTAGTACCTTCTTCTGGAAAGTCGACTAAAAATCAGCTAGGACATGGGCTTTCTTGGCTGACAGAGCCTGGTACGAGATATCATACTCGCTAAGTTCGATTGCCCACTTCGACAGTCTTCCAGATTTTTCAAGCCTTCCCATTACTTCTTTAAGGGGCTCGTTGGTCAGGACAATGACTTGATGTAATTTGAAATAAGGCTTGAGTCTCCAGGCAGTGTGGACTAATGTATAGGCCATCTTTTAAGTGTGAAGGTACCTTAATTTGGGTCCAGCTAGAGCTTTGCTTAGATAATATTGGGTAAATGATCATTCCCTTTGATCCGAACTAGTACAGAGCTCATGGCCTCATTTGCCACAGCCAAGTACAAGTATAAGGGTTCTCCTTCGATTGGTTTAGACAGGAGCGGAGGCGAGAGTAAGTAAGTTTTGAGGCTCTCGAATGATTCCTCACATTCCATGGTCCATTCGAATCCATCCCCTTTCCTTAGGATCTTGAAGAATGGCAAGTTCTTCTCGGCTGATCTCGAGATAAACCTACTGTGGGATAAAACACTTCTGATTAGTTGTTGCACTTCGTTGACATTCTTGGGTTGAGGCAAGTCTAGAATAGCTCGGATCTTCTCCAGATTAGCACTTATGCCTCTTTCTGTGACCATATATCTGATGAACTTTCTTACCTTAACCCCGAATGTGCACTTCTTCGGATTCAAACTCATCTCGTACTTCCTGAGGATGGAGGAGCAATTCTCCAAGTGTTCAATATGACTTTCCTCAGTCTTGCTCTTGAACAACATATCATCCACATATACTTTCATGGTTTTTCCGAGCTCTTCTTTGAACTTGTTCACGAGTCTTTGGTATGTTACTCCGACATTCTTGAGTCCGAATGGCATTACCTTAAAACAATACACTCCGCCTGCCACGAAGAATGCCATCTTCAGGACATCTTCTTGTGCCATACGAATCTGGTTGAAGCCTTGAGAAGCATCCATGAAACTTAATAGAGCACATCCAGCTGTAGAGTCTACTAATTGGTCGATCCGAGGTAAAGGGTATAGATCCTTCAGGCAAAACTTATTGAGCCGAGTGAAATCATTAAACATCCACCACCTTCCTGGGGATTTCTCGACTGGGACTACATTGCATACCCAATCTGAATATCTGACCTCCTCAATGTGTCCGGCTTTTGCTAACCTATCCACTTTGGCAGCGATGAAAGCATCTTCAATCGAACCGAAATCCTTCCTCTTTTGTCGGATATGTTTGATCGTAGGGTCCATGTTCATACGGTGAACAGCTGCCCTCAGGTCTATCCCTTTGAGGTCATCCGTACTCCATGCAAAGATGTCGGAATTTCTTCTGAGATAGGCTATCAATTTCAACTCTACTTCTAAGTTCATTTCTGTCCCAATTCTAGTCTTTTTGTTCAGATTCCCCTCAATAATCTGAATTTCTTTGAGGGTATCATGGGGTTTGATCCGGGCATACTTGGGGAACTTGTGGTCTAAGGCCCCTACCCTGATCTCAGTCTTCGGAGGTTGTGAAGGGTTCGGAACTTTGGAGATTGCTAGTACCGGATTGGCTGCTATGTTTGTGGACAAAATGTAACATTCCCAAGCCCTCGTCTATTACCTAGTTCCTCTTCGACCCCATAACAAGTGGGGACTTTGACTCGATTATGTAATGGGGATGAAATGGCTCGAAACTAATTAAGTCCAGGCCGTCCGAAGATAACATTATAGTTGAATGCCTTGTCTACCACGAGGAACAACACAGTTTGAGTTACTCTTCTCAGAGAAGTACCTGTCAATACTTGTAGCTTGATGGTTCCGATGGGCGTAACAATTGCCTCTCCAAATCCGGATAGAGACGTGTGTACTTTTCCACACTCAATATCGCCCAAGTTCATTTGGTCGATGGTCCTTTTGGAGATGATATCCGAAGAGCTTCATGTATCTACCAATACCTTATTGACCCTGTATGTGGCAATGACAAGTGAAATCACCAATGGGACATTGGGGGTCGGGTATCTCCACCTCCGGGTGTTGCGGGAGGTATTTCACTGTCATCGAAAGAGATGGTGTTTGACCCCCTCGGAGGTACTGGGATTCTCACTAGATCTCCATTACGGATATCTTGTCCAGTCCTTTCCCTAGCATTCCGGTTGTCTCCTCCACTCCGGCTATGGCATTGATAACTCCGTTATAGGGTAAATTTTCATAGTCCCTTTCATCAGGATACTCATCGAACCTCCTTGCTTCGGGAGGTGGAGTGTTTTTAGGAGGAGGCGGGAATGTGACGTACTTGTGCCTCGGACTCCTTTCATTCCTTCCGGATGGTTCCTGTTCTCCCTTTGAAGTACGAATCCTTCAATTGCCCATTCTGGATCAATGTCTCAATCTCCGTTTTGAGTTAGATTCATTTTTCGGTCGGATGTCCGATTTTGTTTGTGAAAAACACAATAAGCCTTTGCTTACTTTCTTTTCTATTATAAAAGAAGGGTCCAGGCCATTTGATATCCAGGTTTTCTCGACCATTATCAACAAGATTTCATCTCTCGTATGGTTCAACCAAGTGTATTCGACATACCTCCTAGGAGGAGTACGCTCTCTTCGGGGCTCATGCTTACCCCGGATATCTTTCCTTGAGTCGGATTTCCAAGTTTTAGGGGCCTCTGGCCTGACTCATTCTTTGGCTTTCTTCTGTCCAGCCTTAATAGGGATGTTCCTTCGGAACTCCACTCCATACAAGACATGATCACAAATGTATTCTTGCTACCTCTCATTCAGAGTTTCTTCATCGGACAGTTTCTTCCGGAGGTCGTGGTTACTGGTGTTGGCATACAGGTGACGGACCCGTTGCTTAATATTATGTGCCCCCACTTGCCAACCTCCGAATTAAACCTATCCAAGAAGTGCCTAAGATCTTCATTCTTGGATTGAATGATACCGGCCAAATGCTCCACTGATCTCTTCCTCTTAGATTTCCGGAATCTTTTGAAAAAGAGTGCGGACACATCATCAAAAGACTTGATGGATCCGTATGGCAAGCTTGTCCACACATCCTTGCTTCTCCGAAGAGGGTGGTAGAGAAATTGAGCGCCTTGAGATTGTCATTTAACCCGTTTGTGTCCATCTTGGACTCGTAACGAGTAAGATGTGCGGCCGGACAACTGTCTCCATGATAATGCTCCAAATTCGGAATGGTACACTCCAGCAGCTTTTTCTCTCATTGGATAGCATTGCTCAGTGGATTCAGAACTCTTGTGGTCATCTTCTCTTGCGCATTCACCATTTTCTTGAGTTTGGCCATTTCAGTCTCCAAGGCCTTCTGTTGGATGTAGATTTATTCGGGTGTCAATCGTTCTCCCGTCTTCAGTTCTAAGATGGTTCCCGGTACTTGCTCCGCACTGATCTCACTGACACTCTCCCTGATGTGATCATCAACTTCCTCGGATTTGAGGTTTTCCGGTTCGCCCTGACTGGTTCAGCTCTAGCTCTTACGGGACTTCTTTCTTGATGTTCTCGGGAGTTGGTTCTTTGGTTGATCACATGACGGAGGTCATTATCTCGAAAGACTTCCCCAATTCTTTCCCTAATCGGGATCCTTTCATGCCTCGATTGCGCAGGCTCGGCTTGCTCAGGAACGGATTGAGGAGGCGTTGGTTGGACATTGTTCGAACCTAGGCACCATTGGATGACATTCAGTAGCAATCCGAACTGGTTGCCATTCATCCTGAACTATTAAGGAGAAATGACCGTTCCGTTCGGTAAGGTAAAATTCCTCCCCATTGGTGGCCCATGCGCTCCTGATGTAGGAGGTTGTTGCGTAGGATGAGCCTGGTCCCTCTCAGTGATATCCGAAGGAGCTTCCTGGGAGGAGGCGGTTGTCTATGCCCGTCGCTATGTCAGCTCCTTCGTGCTCGGGTAGTGCTTCAAGTCACTGTGATTTTTCGAGTAGGAGGTCTACCTCGGGGACGCCTCACTAGGGTGTGAGTCGGGGGTCAAAGCTATCCGAGCTGATATCCTTGGTTTTGTCATTCTTCATAGAGGGAATTATCCGGGCTCTTTGACTTTTCGTTCAATTCCCACCGACGGCGCCAATTATGTTGAGGTAAACGCCCTAACCCTCGGGTATAACAAAAACGAACTGAGTCCACTAACTCAGGATCCACAAGCAAAGGTAGTCTTCAACTTTAAGCTCACTCACCTAGAATGTAACCCTGCACAAGTGACTAAAGTGGGAGGGGGGGGGGTTAGAACCTCTAGATCCGGCTTGCCTCTGATCCAGCCAGATGGGAAAATTTACTCGAGAGTTATTATGAGTCGACTTTGTATAAATGAAGGTCTAAAGCTTATAGTAAAATGTGAAGATTAAGCCCATGGACCATAGTATTGTCATAACCCAACTAGCTTTTGTGCCACAAGGTTAGATTAGTCATTCTGCAGGATCTTGGAGGACATCCTCGTCCCCTCGCCTAAGAGGATATCTGAGGGCAATGTTTCAGATCTATACGCCCAGAACTAATTGTGCCCTCCCCTACTGACGTGCTATGATCTGTCACACTTGGTTCTCTATTGGTTCGGATGTAGACACACATATTTTTGTGGTCCGGACCTGCCTCCTGTCGGATGTAGCACTTTGGTCCGGATGTATTTATCACGGTATGTATTCTTTGTATTTTATGGCCTGTCTTGGACCTAGGGTGGCCCTTAGTTCGGATCTTATTGTTCGGATCCTCAAAGCCTTATCCTTGTAATACCGTGATGTCTTAGGATCCATTCGTGAGACATCCAAATAACGGATTGGATATATTCCCGTATCAACACAAGTCATATTTATTTATCTTCTTTAATAATAAGATTAGTTTTTGGGCGGGGTAATTATAATTGACCCCCCTAATAAATTTCGTAATAACACTTTGATCCCTTTGAATCTAAAAATAACATATAGGACACATTTAACAAATCAAATGCATAACAGATCATACTCAAAATGCTATCAAAAACATATTTAATTTAAACTTCAAAACAATTTAGATTTGTATGATTAATTTTAAAATTGATCTAAACAATCCACATTTGTATATACTCAATATAACCATTTTTCTATATTCAAACGTACCAACAAAAATTATAAATAATAATATTAAAAATTAATAAATACTTTAAATAAACGTTCATTACGAAATAACCAAAAAGTATAAAACAACATGAAAAAGATATAAATAAATTTATACTTACATGTTCCATGATTTCGAGCTTTCTCGAGTGGAAGTTTTTAAGTAAATTATAAAATAAAAAATAAAGAAAATTGTAATACACATAGTAAAATTTATTTATTAATATTTTTGTGATTATTTTATAAGTTTATATTTCTTACTTCCTTCCTCACGGTACAAAGTTACCATTTACTGTACTCTTTAGGTCGATATAATGATCATCAATACTTTTTCTCTATGAAAATATTGTAGTGGTTAATTTATAATTATTAAAAATTATTGCAAAAATATTAATATATTATTTCATTTGGTCATAATATTAGCATGTATCTTTTAATATATTTAAAATTTATTAAAAGATTATATTTAAAATATTAATTTATTTAATTATTGGAAATAATCTTTTATGTTTTTACGAGTTGTTAAAAAATGATTTTAGAATTTATTTTATTTTAATTTTAACGTTTAATAATTTAAAAGTGAGAAATGAAAGAGAAGGAAACTAAAAATTAAAAATAAAGTCATGTTTAAGAAGTAAATTTAAAGAAATAAAAAATTACTATTGTTCTAACTGACGAGAACATAAAGGGGGACGGTATAATTTTCCCAATTCCCGCACAGTATAATTTGAGTAGATATCATAACAAGTGATACTATTAACAACTTTTGCAACACTCATAAATATTCATGGAGGCTCACAATAATTGGGCATTATTCGGTTTGACATTCTTAGAGACAGTTTAACACGATTGATAATGCTTAAACAATTTAATTGATTCCTTAATTACGTGCTGATATTTGTTCGCGAAAAAATTCCACTTTTCCGTACAAATATTGCAAATTGTGTCAAGTAAAATGTCCTTGTTATTATTCCTTACAAATGGAATATATATTAAATTTATTACTATCACTAAAATTATTCAGTGGCACTTGAATTTTTGAGGTTTTAAAGAAAAAAGCCCTTACTATATCTGGAAATAGAAAGGATACCCTCATCCCACCTTTTAGGCCTTTCATCATTCGTGACAAAAATCACACTATCTTTTTCTTTCCTTTTCCTTTTTTTCCTCTCAATAATAATTTGCAAGAACTCACTTTATGATTTATGGACTATTTATACATTATGATATTTGCCAATTTGTTAAGATACAATTGATTATAATGTCAATACAATAAATCAAATATAGTGGATATTTTGAAGGGAAAAAAATGAAAAACATTGTAAGATGAAACTAGCATGAAGTACATAAGAATTCACCAAAAGCATATGCAGTATTGCGCACAAGCAGAACAGGGGCTCAAACCTCCCAAACACGGAGCAACACCTAAGTGAGTAATAATAAAAACAGTTAAAGGGTGATTCAAGACTTATTAGTTGGAGGTGAAGCGTATTACCAACTGAACTGATTCAAGACTTATTAGTTGGAGGTGAAGCGTCTTACCAACTGAACTGTATTTCGTTGTCAAGTAGTAATAGGAGTTTAGTTTCTTGGGAAAATGGTTTGTATAGCTCTAACCGTATATTGCCGAGGTCATTAGAAACTATTTTTGTAACAAGTTTATTACTAATTAATTAGAATTTTGTATGATTGTATGAGAAATATATGAACTCCGGATAAGTTAAATGTTAAATTCCATTTATAAATGTCCTTATAATTTTGTATGCTTAGCGATATCTTTTTAATCACCAATGGAGACTAAACAATTATTTTTTATTTCTGATTCGGCAACTAAACAAAGTATTTGGCATGCATGATGAACTTTTAAACTTCGGACTGTGCATGGAATATATCTAAAAAGGCAAAAAAGAAAATGGGCGCAAAGGTTGTTTTGAAGTAGCATAAAACTTTTCCCACTGGTTTGAGCTTTTGTCCACGTCAATTTTATCATAACATGCATATAGACACATAACCAACTTATAAAAGTCATTGCAAGTACTTAAATGATTCCCCAAAAATATATTATCATCAAATATTTAGAGAATGTCAAAATATTCGAGGTGTTACATTTGTAGCATCAAAACTCGCCTTTTTTTAATTTGCGTGTGTTTTCAAGAGTTAGAGTGGAGTATAATTTTACGATATAAAATCTTTTGTACTACCGCATGATGACGTCTTTTTTATTGGTACCAAAAGATCATCCAAGTTGCCCTTCTTTTTGTAAGGAAAAAGTTTTTTATAGAAAAAAGAGAAAACAATTAAAGTCAAAATGGAATATATGCATGAATATCAAGCAAATAATGGAACAATAATTGGTGTAATAATTTAATCCTATCCTACAAAAATTACTCGTGGCCGTTCCGGCAGCTGTGCTCCACGGCCGCCCGTGAAGCTCCAATTGGCACGAATCAGCTGTTCTTTAATTTTTTGGCTAGCTAGCACACATATATTTATAAAATATAAAAATGTAAAAGTTACATTGATTTTTATTATTTTCAAACATTATAAATAGAATTATAATTTAATTATTTTAAATTTTACGACTTTTTATGCTCGTAATTAAAAATATATACATATAAATTCAATTTCATTAATTTCAACTTTTAAACAATATGATAGTACGTTAAACACGTTAAAATGTAATCAAAAATACAAAAAATAAAATTAAAAAAAAATGCTTCCTGGTGGTCATCGCCGACGATCCATTGGACATGATTTTAGTAGAAGTGGACGTCATTTGAGACGTCTTTCACGACGGCAATCATGTAAAGTACGATGTGTATAGACTTTTATAGCTCCGTCGAGTTAGTCTATATAAGTTGTCAGAGATGTTGGGTCTCATCCGACGCACCATACTAATTCTTTCAAAAGTGTCAAAAATAATTAATGATGAAATAATTTAGTGGGCATTATAATGTGGGAGAGAATAACAAAGGGAGAAAGGCACATTTGGTCCAAAACTATGGCCGTTCTGGACGCGCAGTGACCACTTTGCACCACATGTGGTTTTCAGTCCACAACTTTGACGAATTGGAATTTTTAGTCATAATTCGCCGAATTAGCGGCGAACTGATCCTAGGTGGCGCTTTTTCCGCTGACTGGGCAATTCTTCCACACTCCGTTCATGACCTAGCGTGACACCTCGACGAATGATTAAATATAACACTTCAGAGTGA
>JAYMSP010007072.1:0-10547 GCA_036897095.1 Plantago elongata
TTAAATAGATATATTACATATGAATCACCATTAGTTAAATAATTATATCTGAATCCTTTTTAGTTGACCAACTTAAACGCTCAATCACATTATTGATAAACCAAACAACCCTTATGTATATTTCAACCTTTATTGTAAATGCCTATTTTATTAAAAATAACTCATAAAGTTGAAAAGTTAAATGAAAATTTAGTGGTAAACATGTAAAACCTTACGCACTCAATTATATGTTAGGCAAACTCAATCCAGTTCCGAAATATTTCTAATTGTATCATGTAATAATAAATCAATCCTACTCGGCTCCGACACGGCACAATAAATCTTCAATGCGAAATTCATGTAGTTTTTCAATATCAACCGACATCTGGACGACTGGACCTATGGTGTATGTAGATACACGACGAGTCGATCACCATGGTCCATGGAGCATCTTTAAGACGAAATAAGCATGGAGTATATTATATACAATGGATTATGGAACAATATTGAACTTCTATGGATAAGTTATAGTACTCCTGCTTAATTTATAACCATGGAATTCAGTCGTCTTCTTTCTTTCTTAATTTCGACCCCACAATTTAATTGATGTGACATGTGAGTGTGCATCATGTTAACCAAAAATTCTAAAAATAAATAAATTATTTCATTTGAGTCCAGAAAAAATGTGAGTGGTGCATGTGTATGTGTTATTGTATTCATTCCTCGTACCCGATGTGACCCTAAATTATAATATATGTATGGAAAGGACCAATTACATATACAATCCTTATTAAATAGATATATTACATATGAATCACCATTAGTTAAATAATTATATCTGAATCCTTTTTAGTTGACCAACTTAAAAGCTCAATCACATTATTGATAAACCAAACAACCCTTATGTATATTTCATCCTTTATTATAAATACCTATTTTATTTTAAAAAATAGATAAACGGAAGGAAAAAAAGAGATTAATAATTTTATTATATAAAAATAGAAACTAAGAATTGAAGAACAATGTCTTCTTCCGTCGTCGCCATGGTGTTGGCTCCATCTTGATTGTTTCTTCAATCCGATCTTGAGCTAGCTATTGATCTTGATGCCGGCTAGCCTTAAGGAATCTGAAAAGCTTCGACCGTCATTAATGGAGACCTTCAAAGCTTCAAAAGCTTCTTGTAAGACTCAAAATGCTGAGTAAAGATGGTTATGGAGAATGGTCCAGTCGATGAAGAAGATGGATGATTTCTTCAATATTCTAGAAGAAAGAACCTAAAAGCGTAGCCATTTATGATTTCCTTCTTTTCTTCCTTTTTTTTTAAAATTATTATTGAACATGAAATATAGCATTATAATTACAATTGTTGAACAAGACAAATTTATCAATCGTTTCTAGATGCAAATCACCACCAATATCTATTCAGAGAATATAATCACCCATTTCGGGAAATCGAACCCGTGATCTCATGGTTACGGGGTGTCTCAGCTTGCCACTCGGCTACAAACGCTTTGACATCCTTCTTTTCTTCCTCTTCGAAGTATGTTTGGTGATTGAATTTGAAGCATTAAGTTTATGTGATTGAATCTTGATTGGTGTTTGGGTTAAAGTTTGATAACCAGGGACTGAATTGAATGTTTCATAAATTTGAAACCCTTTCTTTTGAGAATTAGGGTTGTTCGAAGGATTTGAATTGCAAATTTGATTTCTTTTATTTCTTTCAATATGGCAGAAGTAGTATATCACTTTTGCAAATAAGTAAAAAAAAATTAAAAATTTATAATTATATTCTGAAAGTTAGATTATTAATTATGCATAATTTTTATTTTTTCACTAATAAATTTGTAGTTGCATGGATAAAAAGGAAATAGTTTAGAAATTTAAAGGATTGTATTTTGAGAAATTAAGAAGAAAAAATAATGTATTAATAGTCCCAACTAACATTTAACAACAATATATTTTTTTAAATATAATAGTCAAAATTCAATTACAATTAAACACATAACATGTGGTTTTCAATTACATTCAAGTTCACATGTGCCAGACACGGGTCACATATAGCTTAAGTCTGTTTGGTCATTTGCGGAAAGATGATAGTTGAGCAAGGGTAAAAATGACATTTCATAGATTTAATTCGTCAAAAGTTAAATTTGTGGACTTAGATATAATTGTTTGACTAATTGGTATTCATATGTAATAACAAAATTTAAGAGGGGGTCCAGGTGTAATTTACTCTATGAAGAATATTTATACTAATGTTAAGATTAAAATTTGAATTGAGTTGTTTCAAGATATTAAAAAAAAAGGTTTTGGCAAGATAACCAATTTGCCAGTACTCTATCATATTGTTCTTATTTAATGATCAGCAATACGTTTACATATACACGACTAACAAATACAAATCGGATGTTTGCATACACCAAGTTATACTCAATTCTGATTTCATGGCACTTCTAAACTGCGTTTCTCTGCCAAAATTGATGTACTCTTCTTCTAAACATGGAACAGCATTGTTTCCAAACAGGGAACTACGCTCTCACTTAGCATATAAATCTGTTGTTTGTTATAATATGCAACAACTGAGCATTGCTGACAATGTATCATCAACCCTCTCGGCTGACCGGGTTCTCGAGTCAGGTTCAATTGAATTTCTCAAGAGTAGAGATTCTCCGGTAATTTTTAATTTGTTTAGAGTTAAAGATTATGATCTCTAGCTGGTTATTAATTATCTTGGCAGGTAAATGTTAATCATCTCCGTTTTGCTTTTTATGTCATATAGGGTGACTTGTCAATGGAACATGAACAGAAGCTCAACAAGATAATGCTACTAGTAACAGCTGCAGGTCAAGAAGTAGATTCGGTAGCAACTTTGCAAATGAAGCAATCAGTTTATCAGAAGGAATTGCTGCAAGTTACCAAGTAATTAGTAAAACTTTCATAATGTTTAAGATGACAGCATTTTAAAATCTAGCTTTAACTAGAGGATTAGCTACCTAGTTACATTTTATCATTTTAGGTGGTGGAATGAGTTAGGATTCGCTTCGGAGTTGAAGCTTGTGAGGAATCAGCCACTGAAATGGTATACATGGTCCATGGTCTCACTCATTGATGATATCAACTTATCCAAGCAAAGAGTTGATCTCACCAAATCCATAGCTTTTGTTTACTTGATAGACGACATCTTTGATCTCTATGGAACGCCTAATGAGCTCGAAACATTTGTACAAGCTGTAAACAAGTATGCATATCCAACATATATCAGTTCATACATATTAATCGAATTACCACCATTAACTTATTTTGAGCAGAACCATATGATATTCATGTTTTTTCGTTCATGTGCAGATGGGACTATGCGGCTATTGACACATTGCCAGAATACATGAAGACGTGCTACATTGCCCTTTTAGAAACTACCGATGAGATAGCCCTTCATATATACAGGACTTGGGGATTTAATCCGATTGATCATCTGAAAGCAACGGTATCTATATTTTCAGGGAAATCATGTTTGTAACTGTTAGACTATGTAATTGCATACATTAGTTTCCTGATTAGATTAGTCTTTTAGATTATAGAACTCTAGTTAGATTAGTTTTCTGATTAAATTAGTCTTTAGATTATAGCTTCTTGTATTTGCATATATGGTATTCTAATTATACGAATAGACAGGGAATATAGTTCTTTCAGTAACTTTTCACAAAGCACATTGATGACTAGCTGATCACCCTTTCTGTTTTTTTGCAGTGGGTGAGTTTGTGCAATGCTTTTCTAGTGGAAGGAAAATGGTTTGCCTCAGGAGAGTCACCAACAGCAGATGAATACTTGGCAAATGGGATAGTGAGTTCAGGAGTTCATGTCGTGTTAGTACATCTATACTTTCTATTAGGCCTTGGTGCAACAAAAAATCCTTCAGTTAACTTGCAAGATATATCAGAATTGGTCTCGACTGCAGCCACAATCCTTCGTCTATGGGATGACTTGGGAAGCGCTAAGGTATAATGATCAGCAAATAAAATAAAATTTGACTTGCTCAATTGTATGCGCACGCGCTCACACATATATATGTATGTGTATATATATATATATATGTATATATATATATATATATATGCTTAAAACTATATATTAAACATAACAGGACGAGAATCAGAATGGTAAAGATGGATCGTACATAGAGTACTACAGGAAGGGACATATAAGCGTATCAGATTCGCAAGCACAAGAGCATATCATGCATTTGATCTCAAACGAATGGAAAAGCCTAAATGAAGAATGCTCTCATCTACAAAATGGTCCGGCATTGCCCTTTACGAAAGCATGTCTTAATTTTGCGAAGACGATTCCTTTAATGTACACCAATGGTGGCAGCCAATTCGCTAAAGAGCATCTCAGTTCAATGCTGTTTAACCAGACATCCTCAAAATAATTAGAGCCAATGCAGATATGCAATATTTAGCTTATATATGCAGTTTGGTGAAAAATCAATGATCGAATACAAAAATCAACTGTCAAAGCGTTCGTAGCCGAGCGACAAGTTGAGACACTCCGTTACCAAGAGGTCATGAGTTCGATTTTCCAAAATAGGTGATATTTATCTTCTATGCAGAGATTATTAGAGAGTTATTGATGTCAAGTATTTATTAAACTAAATATTATAATTGTCATATCATATATTAAGAAAAAAAAGAAAGCAGAAATCAACTTCATCAATGAATGGTTTGTACGTTACTTTTTAGTACAACTACTCTATTAAGATGAAGCCATCATTAATGTGTTTATGGCTTCAAATGTATGTAAGGTACGTAGGGTATGGGGAGATTGCCTACAGCTAGTAAATACCTTATCTTTGTCATGGCTACGTACAATGGTCGAACATTTCTTTTCTTTTTTCTAGAACTTTGGTGGTTCTACTAAATATTACTGCTTGTTTAACATATTATTTGAGTAGTATTGTCCCAACTGAAATTGATTTTTTTCTCAATTTCAGTTGGGATAGTAACATTTAAATTCTACAAGTATGTGCTCTAGTTTCTAGGACCTTTGGCGAATTATCAATGTGGAAAATGAATTTCACGAACTAATTAAAACGTTCAACGGCTCATCGACGCTTCACTGTGACGACATCGTAAATGCTCCCAATTTCATAATATATACTAAAACTTAAAAGAGTTATAGTCATTATGGGAGTTTTATAGAGTCCTTCATTAAAAAATAAAATAAATTAAAACGATAAAGGTGACTCGAACTTCGAACTATTAGTTAGAGGAGAACCGTCATACCAATTGACTTTATTAACAATTAAATATGTCAATTTGTGGACTTTGGGCTGCGAGTATTGATAGTCCATCACTCCCGATGTAAAAATGACATTATATTGTATTATTTAAGGAATTAAAGTGGTGAAAATGATTTGATTGGAAGCTGTTACAATTCAAGAATCTATAGAAAAAAAGTTTTTCATTGAAATGAATTGAGAGTAAACAGTTACAGTGAATGGAAGAAGAAGGAATGAATAATATTACAAAAGAGTCTAGCTGGCTGGACTATATAACTGAATTATCCACCGACTAAAGAAGAGTGGACTAACTAAAGTTAATAATACAAAGTTGCTGAAGAATAAAATTAGAGAGACTCGTGTTGACAATTTGTACTCTCTTCTAATTGTGAGTGAGTTTCTTTATTTACATCTTGACAGAAGCATTTCTTAATTTGTCGAAAAATAAATTGTGTGAGGATATTATTGATTTGTTCTTTTATGCGATTGAATGGTGAAAGGAGGGGTTACAATTGGAGAAAAGGAGACGACAATCATCACATGACCAGCTAGATGAGGGTGAGTACTTGCAAAATTCAATTCCCACAAAAAGAATTCTAAAGTTGACATATTTTCAATTTCAATAAAATCATTGATGAATAAAATAAGCCCAAAAAATGTGAGAATTTCAGTCTGCCTAATTTAGACACGTTTAAATGTCTCACTCTCTAGCTATAAAACCCGCTTCGAAAATCATTCCGACCAGTAATATAACGAAACTAGCCAGCATCCTTCTCTTGTTCTTCAAAACTTTATAACAAAACTAGCTACTAGATACCACAACTTCAGTAGTACTTATGGCTTGCACAAGTAACACATACCAATATTCTTCCTACCATTCTCCAAATTACTCGAATTCGCTCAAGGTTAGGCCTGCAGCTAACTTGATCTTCGGTTCCAAGTTACCGCGTAATGTCACAAAAAAACTAGCTTCTTTGAAATGCTCGGTGATGACGACGACTCACACACCATCTAATCTTGAACAGATGGACAACGCATTGGTCATGAGGACTGGAAAGTTTGGGAGGTTCGGAGGAGTTTTCGTCCCTGAGACACTCATCACTCCGTTAAACAAGCTTTCGGCTGAATTCGATCTCATCATGCATGATCCCGATTTTCAGGTTCATTTCATCATTTCATGTACCATTTCCAACCTTAATTAAAACTGCCAGTTAATATAAGTACATATATATACATATTGTTTTTGCCGCTTGACTTCGACATATATGTTTCTTGTGTTAAAAATTGGTACTTGCATATATATGCACAACTTTTGTCACATTGCATCACACGGGACAAAGAGTCCAAGAGCTTATAAGTCACCAATATTGTCGTTCTAAGGAACTTTGGTACTTATATTGTAGGCTAAACTTAGATAGCGCTGAAAGAGTACGTTGGGCGCGAAACTCCCTTGTATTTTGCCCAGAGACTGACTGATCATTACAAGAACAACGAGGGAAATGGTCCAGATATATACTTAAAGAGAGAAGATCTCAATCATGGCGGAGCACACAAAATCAACAATGCCATTGCTCAGGCCATGCTTGCCAAGCGCATGAACTGTAAGCATGTGGTAGCGGCCACAGGAGCCGGACAACACGGTGTTGCTACAGCGGCAGCTTGTGCGAAGCTTGATTTGGATTTTGTAAAATTATAATGGGAAATGTTGATATGGAGAGACAATCTTCGAACTTGCTTCTCATGAAACACCTAGGTGCCAAGGTACTATTAGGCCATGTTTAATTAACTAATCATTAAGTAATCCTGAATCTCTACAAATATATAACAAATTCTGCAACTTAGATTATTATGTGCGATAAGCTCAAAAGGCCATATGAGCCCAACTGATAAACTCGAAGGCTAGTAAGTTTGTTATTCTATATAACAATTTTCTAGTGGTCAAAACTCGAAAGGACATATGAGCTCTACTGGTAAACCAAGGCTAGTAGCTAGCACTAGTAACATGTAAGAATTTCATATGTATTTGCACCACCTCATATGTTTTTTCACTTGAATGTCCCGCATCAGAGGTTGAAAATGATCACGAGTGTAATGGTCTTACAAAATTAATATAAATATAATGATGAGATTCATACCTCTCAATAAATTAAAATTAATATAAAAGATTGGAATTTAACACGTATTTATAAGTTTAAATTTTTAAATGAGATCGAATTTATATATCAGTGACTCATCTAAGCCATCAATCCTCCCACAGGTAAAATCCGTGGAAGGAACATTCAAGGATGCGACATCTGAAGCAATCCGGTGCTGGGTTGGGGACTTAGATAACAGCTACTACTTGGCGGGAACAGCAGTCGGACCCCACCCGTGCCCAAGTATGGTCCGTGAGTTTCAGTCTATAATTGGAAAAGAAACGAGGAAACAAGCAATGGAGAAATAGGGCGGAAAGCCAGACGTGATCGTAGCCTGTGTAGGTAGCGGATCGAATGCACTACGGATTTTTCATGAATTCGTGAGAGATGAAGAGGTGAGGTTGATCGGAGTCGAAGCAGGCGGGAATGGAATAGATAGTGGAAATCATTCAGCAACTCTTGTAAGAGGAGATGTTGGGGTCTATCATGGTTCCTTGAGCTATTTATTGCAAGATATGGAGGGCCAGATAATCGTGCCTCATTCCGTAGGTGTCGGGTATGTTATCAACGTTGATCACAAATCAATCTTAATTAGTACAATGAAAAGTATATATCACAAGGTTATCTTATGAAATGTAAGTATAATTTTGTAATATATTTTACAAACTAACTATGTAATTATTGTGAAAAAATTGCAGGTTAGAGTACCCCTCAGTTAGTCCTGAGCTGAGTTTTCTTAAAGAAATTGGCCGTGCAGAGTTCTATGCAGTCACAGATGATGAATCCTTAAATGGTAAACTAACATGACCTACATGTCAATTAACATTATGGTTTTTATAGGGTGAATTACATTTTTTATTCTCAAATTGACCATCATGATTGAACTAATTCTTCATACATTTTCTCCATGTAGCGTACATTTTGTTGTGCCGGTTAGAAGGGATATTTCCTGCACTGGAGTCTGCGCACGCGCTAGCATATCTTGAAAAACTGTGTCCGACATTGCCCAACAACGCCAAGGTGGTTGTCAATTGCAGTGGTCGTGGCGACAAAGATGCCGCGCAAGTGCTTAAGCATCAATAGGCAATGTAGTACACCAACCCTCGGCAAAGACAATGTAACTTATACTACTATGTAACTTAATTAAGGTCTCCCATACGTAGTGTGTAAGTATGTATGCAAAATTTTACGATAGACATTTAGTGAAGATTGTATAATGAAAATTTATTGATCGGCGAAATCGGATCAACGTGTAGGAAGCCTACATACTTGATAACATATAAATATATGTTATATACTAGGGAGGGACACAAAAAATTTTATTTTTTGTTGAAGGTAGCGAGATTTAAGTGTTGTAATTTATAAGGATAAAAATGCATCACAAATAATCTATAAAATTTACTCTATAATTGATAGTGACAATCGTCATACACTCATACTTAGAAACTTCTTAATGATATCTTCATTTACACATTTAAATACACACTTTTAAAATAAACAACTAAATTATAAATGTTTAAACACTGTTAGGGAAGCTAGTTATATATTTAATTTTAATCGAGTTATCCTTCTCAATATGTTTGTTATGCTTTTTAATCACGTGTTGAATAATACCTTTTTTTATCAACTAATTTTTTATAATTCAACTGAATTTTATATTTCTACATACTAATTTTCTATCATTATATTTTTTTAATCTATTATGACAATTTTAAGCTTATAAAATAACAATATTAAAGCCATTAAATAAATTAAATAACTCTTATAAACATCATTTCACTTTTAAGTACAATATATAATAGTAATTCTATAAAATTAGTTAAATTCTAAACACAAATTAAAATATATTATAATTCAGTTACTATTATTTATAAATAGTTAAAATTATATTAAAACTCTACCATTATAATAGATAAGAATAATTACTAATATTACACTACAAAAACACTTTATTACAATAAAATTATGACTCATTACATAAACAGAAAGAACCAAATAATAATAGAAGGACAAACAAATTTGTAAAGGGGTATATTTGTAAATGCGAAATAAAATTGCTGCCCCTTACTCATGCATGGATCCGTGCCTGTTATATACAACTAAAACGTATAAATCTGCAAAAGGTCATGGGTGTAGTGAGTACAATAAAGAGGTATTATATTATAAAAATATAGAGTGTGTTACAACAAACATAAACATATACGAAGATGTGTTATATGTAAAGGAACATATAAACCAACAAATCGTCAGTTCAGTTCAAAGTAACAAGTTGCCGGGTAAATGAATAGATCAAATAATAAGAGCTTCATAAACGAATGAAACTATAAACACAAACACAAATAAGATATGTGTTGAAGCTACATAAAGTGTGTTAATCATAATCGCATGCAAACCTAAAGACGAGTTATACGAAACTAAACCATAGATCCTACAAGTAAAAGCACGAGAAATGAATATAAGCTATGAACACGCAGAACCATTATCCATCAAAATTTCATCCAGTAAAACATATATGCACCTGTAACAAAGGGGGGAGAACACAAACAGTAGAAATAGATAAAAATAAGAATTATCCTAACATCATCTAAAAATATAAGTGGCAACAGTAATGTGAAGTACATATAACCCAAAACCCAAACAGAAAAATAGCGTGCGAACTAAACTGAAATGAAGCAGACTATATGTTTAAAATAAAAGTATGAACTCAATATCACTCAACTAATATGCAACTGTGTGAGTAGTCAACATCATATATCAGACAAAAGCCAGATACATTTCGTTATAGTGGGAGTAAAAAATTTACCTCTCAATATAGTCAGATCTCCAGAGAATGTAACGGAACTTGATGCAAAAGTATTTTGAACGCAGAGAAAAACAAAGCAGAGATATTAAATATTTGAAATTTGAAAGGTTGCTGCTTAAATCTCCTAACAAGTGATTAAAGCCACATCATGAATAAATGAATGACAATAATTAAATATAAATTTGAAAACATACAAGAACAATAGCTGACAATATTGGAGACTAGAATGGAGTTGGCAAGGGGTATACTTGTCCGCTAAAAATGAACAGTGGCTGGGTCAACAAAAATGTGTTGTTACTGGAAAGCCAGTGTATCGATATGTGTTGGTCCAAATAGCGGCAAAGCTAAAGAC
>JAYMSP010007073.1:0-10544 GCA_036897095.1 Plantago elongata
AGTGGGTGTTCCGGTTTTTCCATTATCCAGTACATGGCATTGTAACCGATAGTATTTTGATAATTTATTATATATATGTTTTCGGAATACTCGGCACAACCCTTGACGTCCGGACCAGATCTAGGGCGCTACAGTTATAATTACAAATATATAATATTCTAAAAAGAACGACGGAATACAAATGCTTAGGTGCAAAAATAAAATACATAGGCATAAATGTCTTGATGCATGTTAATGAATACAATACACACCAAAAAATTAAAAGTCCAAAACTATCCAAAAGACATTGCCACAATCTAAGCAATTCTAGTTTGGTTTATTGCATGAACTCAATCAACAACCACAACATTCACCTAGACTGATCAAGCACCTTGTTCTAATATTTTCAATTCCTTTAGAAACATATACTTTAGACCGTATTTATAAAAACTCTAAAGGAGTGTTGTGTGTGTGTGTGTGAGGTTGCAAGATAAAAATTGAAATAGACTTTCTAGTCGGTTTCTGAAAAATAGAGAAGAAGGTCTAAGTAAAGTGTAATAGTGAAACAACACTTTAACCAGTAAAATGATAAACAATTAAGACTCATTATATTATTAGAGAATAGAGAAAAAGTGTTAAATAAATTATAAAAATAAAATGAAAATTTTACAAGTAGAATGACGCTTCCATAGGATAAAGATACTTATTGGTATTTAATCCAAGAGGAACGGATAGGAACTCACCAAAAGGTCACAATAATAATTGGAAAAGAGAGCTTGTGGGTTAGAAAACACATGACAATTTTAATGTGGTGGTGTTTTGACATATTCCTTTGATCATAAAGAAGTCCATGATGAGATTAATTAGGTGTGTGCAGTCAAGTACTAGGTGCGGGATGCAGGCGAACACGTCGTGACATGTCATTATTATTATCCATAATAACGAATGAAGAAGGAATCATCATATGTTTACATTTTATATACTTTTTCTTCAACAATTCCAATTTTGAAATTTAAATAATTTATTTAAAAACAAACTATAACAATCAATCAAACTTTCACTATATATTAATCTCAAATAATTGTTATTATATAAAAGAAATATTAATAGAAGATTAATAATAATCAGAGTAAAAAAGTGTATACAAGAAATAATAAGAAACCTATGCTTATATATAAATATAAACTAGCTAGTCTAATCCAACTAAAAAATGAAATTAAATACTAGAAGATGTCTAATACAAAACACGATATGATAATATAATAATTAGATTAGAAGATGAGTTCTTCTTCAAGTTGAAGTCGAGTCTTGTTATATATCTTGATGATAACAATGGAGCAATCTGGTAAAAGTTATACTTCAATTATACAAAAAAAACTTACATTTTAAGATTTTCGATATATAAGTCAAATTAATACAAAGTCTCATGAGAGACGGTCTTATATTACCAATAAAATCACAATTATATCAATTAAAACATTTATGCTGTTAATGAAGTAAATTTTGTTGTAATATGAAAAAATTTTAATAATGAAAATATAGGTGTTTTAATTGATAATATCAGTAATATTTTTAAGAATATCGGTTCGTCTCTAAATAAATTATTTAGAAACTGTTTTTCAATGAGACTTGTTCATAACTCAATTATAAATATTATATAGTTTGAAATTAAATATAAATTAAAATTTAATTTTATTATATGTTAAAAAGTTGAAACAGAACAATTCAGGTAGGTTGGAAAGTATACAGATTATATAAAACTGATCGCAACTTCCAAGTTCCTTCTCTATAAACCACTTGTGATTCTTATGATCAAATATTCATTATTCATAACATTCTTGAAAATTTCAACTCCTTTACAGAGAGATTCATTCATAGACCAACTATATATTAGATTTAGAGTTTCCACTCTCAACAACTAATCCATTTTAGACTCCATCAAACTTTGTTCATAATTCTTTGTTGATTTCTTGGCTAGCTTGCAAATGGGGTTGTGCTTAAGCCAACAGAAAGAGCACAAGATCAAATCAGACACCAACAGAAACCATCACCATCTTATCCAGTACACAATGTCACCTGGCTATGCAGCTAACCTGCCTAAGCTCATTCCTTCAGGAACTCCGGCCTTACGCCCTCCTCTCGTCCACAAACCCAACACCATCCTCGGGAGGGCGTACCAAGATGTCAAAGCACACTACACCTTTGGCAAGGAGCTAGGCAGAGGCCAGTTCGGGGTAACGTATCTTTGCACGGATAATGCCACGGGTAAAGAATACGCTTGCAAGTCGATTTCAAAGAAGAAACTCGTTACAAAGAGTGATAAAGAGGACATGCGGAGGGAAATTCAGATAATGCAGCATTTGAGTGGGCAGCCGAATATAGTTGAGTTTAAGGGAGCTTATGAGGATAAGCATTCTGTGCATCTTGTCATGGAGTTGTGTGCTGGTGGAGAACTTTTCGATAGAATTGTTGCCCAAGGCCAGTATAGTGAACGTGCTGCTGCATCTATATGCAGGGGAATTGTCAATGTTGTTCATATCTGCCATTTTATGGGCATCATGCATCGTGACCTTAAGCCTGAGAATTTCTTACTATCTGATACGTCCAACTCCGCTCTGTTGAAAGCAACTGATTTTGGACTGTCCGTTTTCATTCAAGAAGGTCACTTTTCTCTCCCTGTTCACTTTCCTTTTCTTATACGCTCTAACGGTAATATATATGATCCCGAACATTAAATCCCAGGTCCGTCCTGCTAGACAATATGACAATTGGAAGGGGTAGTTTGAAAGAATATGGCCTAATTACAATAGCTGGCATTTTAGTATCCATCAGATCATATTTGCTGTCTTTGTATAATGAAAAAAGTGGTCAAAATTTTGTAGGAACAGAAAATGATTAAGATAGTCAAAATTAAGAATTAATAAGGCTGGTTTGGCAGAATGTGATATCATGCAAGACGTGAGAGCATGACTTGTTGTTTGATGAAGTATTCAAATCAAATGCCAGGTGAGTTTCAGTCAGACTTTTATTCTTCTATTGACCGGGTCAGTGTTAAATTTCAGCTAGCTTATAAGCTGTACGCGATTGTTTACGTTTCGACCATAGTATGTTAAGTGATTGAATAGCTGCCTGATTTGAGAAGCTAACGTACGCAGTACATTTTATACAAGACGTGAAGACGACTGACAAGTACAAATATTGCCAATTATTATTGTCCTGTAAATCGGAGGTTAGTTCTCACTGTGAATCTGATAACATACGACAGGAAAAGTATACAAAGATTTAGTTGGAAGTGCCTATTATGTTGCCCCTGAAGTGTTACGTCGTAGATATGGGAAAGAAGCGGACATTTGGAGTGCAGGGGTCATGTTATACATATTACTCAGTGGTGTACCTCCATTTTGGGCTGGTAAGCTTCCCTTCACCCCACTGATACATGTTTCTCATGGAGAAAAGCTAAGATTACTTCTGATTGCAGAGAATGAGAGGGGAATATTTGATTCGATTCTGAGAGGACATGTCGATTTTGAAAGTAAACCATGGCCATCAATATCTAATAGTGCCAAGGACCTGGTCCGTAGGATGCTTACTCAAGATCCAAAGGAACGAATCAGTGCCGCTCAAGTACTTGGTATGAATAGATCGGAATAATTTACCTTTAAGACTGTCTCGCACTGTCTTACAGCTAGATTAGCTTATTTGACTGGTTGAGTGCATGTCTATCTGGTAGCTGGTTTCGAGATCTACTACAGGTAGTTTATTAAAGAAGATGTGTTTGTTTTGCACAGAGCATCCATGGATTAGAGAAGGAGGAGACGCGTCTGATAAACCAATAGATAGTGCAGTTCTCTCGCGAATGAAACAATTCAGAGCAATGAACAAACTTAAGAAACTTGCTCTCAAGGTACATGTCAAGAACAAACTTCGAATTTTAACTTACTTGGCACCATAGTGAAATTAACTTGTTGAGTTCTGATGATTCACACTCCACAGGTGATAGCGGAAAATCTTTCAACAGAGGAAATTCAAGGGTTGAAATCAATGTTTATGAACATGGACACAGATAACAGTGGAACAATTACCTATGAAGAACTTAAAACTGGTTTGGCAAGACTCGGTTCAAAACTAACCGAAGCTGAAGTTAGGCAACTGATGGATGCTGTAAGATATATAATGTTGTTGATAGTTAATTCTTTGATGCAATTACGTAAAATTACTGATGAACATACGGTGATATTCTTTCAGGCGGACGTAGATGGAAATGGGTCGATCGACTATATTGAGTTCACAACAGCAACAATGCACAGACACAGATTAGAGAAAGAAGAAGATTTGTACAAAGCGTTCCTGCACTTTGACAAAGATAACAGTGGGTAAGTGTGTGTGTGTATATATATATATATATATATATATACATATACAAACCTTTGTAAGATACAGAATCTGTATCTCCAAATATATGTATGTTCTGGTAAAGATACATTTTATTGAACAAAGAGATGTTGCCCTGTAATAGATTCATAACAAAAGACGAACTTGAAACGGCTATGCAAGAATATGGAATGGGTGATGATGCAACCATCAAGGAGATCATCTCTGATGTGGACTCGGACAATGTGAGTTTTGCTTTTCAATCTGTTCGAAGCACATTACTTGAATGATCGATTCGTACTTAAAATGACATTGTATTACTCTTGAATGTATATTTTTGAATTCAATGTTTTGCAGGATGGAAGAATTAACTACGACGAGTTCTGTACTATGATGAGATCTGGAGCACAAAATCCAGTAACAATCTTGTAATAATCCATGCCATTGAGTCAACTCTTTGTTCTTGTTTTGTTATACCTTATAAATGACTAAAGGTTGAACAAATAATTTATTATAAACATTAAAGTTGCAAAATGTACATTATTGACCAATATACATTGCAAAGTATAAGCAAAATCTTGCCAAGTAGTTTGTTAGACTAGGTACAAGCACAGTAGAAAGCTAAATAAGCATGGGAATAGAATATTCACCTGGGGCTCTAAAGAATATTTCCATTTTCAAAAATAGAATGGACACTCGACTCGACAGTGTAGTCCCTTCCTTTGGTTGAAGCAGCAAGAAATCTTATGTGTTACTTCTGCTCATACAAGATCGTGGTGCTAACAAGACAACCTTCAAAATAGGTTTTCGGGGATGCGGGAAGATCCGAAAGATTGGGCAAATGGATCGTCGAGTTGGGGGATCACACAATTGTAACAAGCCCTTTTAGCCAAGAAAGTGAGAGTGTTGGCCGACTTCCTCACGGACTATCCCTTGGGGGTATAAAAATTGATGAGCAAGAACTCGTGCCTCAGCCCTAAGATCCGAACTTATTTGGATTTGAAAGACTCCCACCCTTCAAGTTTAACATGATATACATACGAGGGTGAACTGGCTATGGAAGTCGAAAAGAACCATGAGACCGACTTGTGACTAAATGGATTTTGAGGAAAAACGAAACTAAAGATTCACCACGCCCAGCATGAGGTATGCCACCATCGACCGCTCTAAAATATGGCTTGACCCAACAAGCTCTTTTTCTCCCCAAAGTGTCTGTTCCTTTGAAAAAGGATACCCTGAAACTCTATGTGGACGGATCAACGGCAACACATGCAGGACGAAACAGACTATTGCTCATCAACCCTGAGAGTCGGGATAGAGTACGGCATTTGGTTTACCTTCCCCATAACAAACAACGAAGTTTAGTATGCCCTAATAGCAGGAAAGAAGATGGCTACGTCAGTCCTAGCCAAGAAACTAAGAACCTACTCGAATTCTCAATTAGTTGCGAAGCAATATTTATGCAAATTCACCACCTAAGGGGCCTCGATGATCTAATACCTAAAGGTGGTGAAAGATTTGGAAAAAGCTATTTTGAGGAATTTTCATTAACCAAAATAAACGAGCACAAAGAATGGAAGAGCTGTCAGTCTATCGAAATGGGCAACAACATCAGGCGCGGTGTATACTCGAACTGTATTACTCATGACCGTGCACATTCGATCTATTTTAGTCTTGGGCCAAGCCAAAATGGTGGCCACAATCTCCTCCTCATATAATTGGATGAGTGATTTGGTTGCATATTTAACTGGTGGATTCCATCCAACGACCTCGCGGAATAAGAAGACCTTTTGATGGCACTCATCTCCTATTGTCTTAGACCAACAGAGGCTGAGACCGTGCTCAAGGATTAGGAGGACCGACTCACTCTTATTGGCAAAGTATGCAATAAATTCTCCGTGCTTGCATAGAATGCCAGAAATCCGCAGGGATTCCTCACCAACCAACAATACACATGATATGTCCACTATCACTTATCCCATTGATCAGTTGTGAATTGACATTATTAGGACTTTTCCCTCTAGCCCAGGACATAAATTCCTTATCGTATCCATATAGTACTTCTCCAAATGGGTGGAAGAAATTGATAATATTCCTATGGAAGCTCTCTTGTAACGGCCTCCTCAGAATATTGGTCATGGATAATGGGCGACAATACTCCGAAGCCAAACTCAAAGAAGGATGTGATGAGATTAAAATAGAGCCACACTTTACCTCGGTTAGCTACCATCGAGCCAATGGTCAGACTGGAGTTACCAATCGCACAAGAAGATTGGTTGGACAATTTAGAAATTTGTGGGGCATATGGCACCACGGCCCGAACGACTACTTAAGAAACACATTTCAATCTGGTCTACGAATTTGAAGCTTCCCTCGTGTACAGTTAAATGTGGATCTCAATTTAACCATAACAAAAGTGAATCTCGATTTGATACAGAAAAAGTCAACCTCAAGTTGTGTAATAAGTTTTGCATTTGTCCGTAGCTTTGTATCATGTGTTGGATGGCATCCAATGCGCATACTCAGTGTTTTTAGTTTTTTTTTCAAAAAGAAAAATATGTATCATTTTTCCTTTCATTATGATTCTTTTATTATTTTTAATTTTTCCTTTTTTGTTTATTTTCTCTGCCTCCTACAATTTAACAAAACACATCTGCATGCAATTGACTTCCCTCACCTTCTCCAGAAGATGAACACAAGTTTGTCATAATTTTTAGCTATTTTTTGAATTATTCAATGTAAATCTAGTTAATTTAAACATATAAATGCAATTGAATAATAACTAACAAATATCAAATTGAAATAACACGTACCATTTCAGGTTCATGATCATTGGCAAAACATCTCCAATGAATGTACAACATAAATTCTCTTTTGTGCGTACATTTCCAAATAGTTTATCTACTTTTTAAGATGTTAGAATTTCAGTGATTTTACGATAAAAAATAATTAGACTATATCACATCATGATTCATGTGCATTCTACAATACTTAAAGAAAGTGTCGTCCACTGGGTAGAAAATATCCTAAATTTAGTAAAGTCAACATGTCTGCCATATGGAATTCTACCAATGTCTTCAGGAAACATAGGGTTGTATGCGATTCTATCTTAGATAAAACCAAAGAACTGTTGCAGAGAGTCAAAACTGCCTGACAATTTGAGATTCATGAACACAGTGATTTCATGCAGGTTTCACACAAACGAATGAACTGGTAGAGACTTTTGAGAACTTATTTGGCGACTCAGTAGAAGGGAATTACAACAAGTCAAGAACACATTAACTAGCAATATGGAAAATTAAAAACCATCCGCAACTAAGAGATATATCCAACCAACCCCCAATTAACTGATGTCCTGGACCGGAGAATATGAAATAACATTCTCCTTTATTGAAAGACCTTATATTGGCAAGGACTGAGGATCACTAATGTCACAAGCATGAGCCCAACTGTCATCACAATTTCTCAATAGTGCATGTGTGTGACCACTCATGAATATGCTCTAGGCAACAAAGCTCTCATGTCCAATCAGAAAATTCATTGCTTGGATAAATTCCGAATGACATACTGAAGGATACCTCCATGGTCAAAGTATGCGAGTTCAACCTGCATGTGCAACAAGAACAAATATTACATGACGACTCCTATGATGAACAAGCTACACAAGGAACATTAGAAGTTAAATAAGGCGAACGACACAATACATTATCTAAATATTTAGCTAAAAATGTTTCCGTGTTCTTTTTAACAGATATAGGCCACGGAAAATACCTGCCAGAATTGGAAAGTAGAGCTACCACAACAATCAAAACGAAGGCATTCACAATTTGGGCACAAGTCACTTATGCTAAGGGACGAGCTCAAGATATGTATATTTAGCACAACTACCTCCGTGCTTGGTACAGAAACTGGCGACTCCTAGACCAGGCTTTAAACCCCATTTCCAGTTCACATTACCAAGGAGGGGCCAGTACACATTGGCAAAAGGGCAATTATTCATGTACACATACAAATAACAATTTTTACCATAACATGCATTGTCCAGAGAATACAAGAATGCTGATGTTTCAAGAGTACCTCAGTGTCAAAGCGCAGGGTACATGTAAAAGATTTCCCGCTGTCCGTTGTCACTGTAACATCTTGACCAGGCCTAATATCACTTGTCTTTAAAGGGAGGTCTAAGGTGTAGCGTTCATGACCAGTCAAACCAAGTGTTTCAGCATCCTCACCGGCCTTGAAGCAAAGTGGAACGATACCCATCCCAACCAAGTTACTGCGGTGGATCCTCTCAAAACTCTTGGCGATCACCGCTTTTACACCCTGATTAATTGTGTATCGTACATGGTCAGGGAGTTGTTTAGTAGATAACACAACTTCTACATGTAAAATTCAAGATGGCAAAACAATCTGTCACCTGTAGCATAGGTCCCTTGGCAGCCCAGTCTCGAGAACTACCACTTCCGTATTCTGCTCCTGCAATAACAATGGTATCCTGCCCAGCTGATTTGTATTTCTGCAGGAAAATAAATTCATTCATCAGGTATTTTCCAACACAAGTAGCATGCAAGCTCTATTTTACAAGGTGCTGCTAGATAAATTTGTAGTGCTCAGATCAAAGGAAGATGATATAACCAAGCGAGCTTATGTAAGAACGTGCCAAAAATACAGACAGGTGCAAAATTCATTAGTGGATACGGAATAATTTTGAAGAAGACAGGTCAAAAGCTAACAAGCTTATGTTTCATCGTGCTTGAATTTTGTAAATGAAACTACAAGTTACTTTTGCAAACACCAAAATCTCAGCTTCTATTTGGAGAAAGCTAGAATGAAATTTTCAAACGGTACACCAACTACTGGTGCTAAAATTGGAATCCACGCTAAGGGGCTCTTACCATAGCAGCATCAAACACAGAGAGCTTCTCCCCAGTTGGAATGTGGATTGTCTTCGGTCCCACTTCTCCATTCAACAACTTGTTAACAATTCGAATATTGGCAAAGGTGCCTCTCGCCATCACCTCATCATTTCCACGACGGCTACCATAGGAATTAAAGTCCCTTCGATCAACACCACGTTCAATCAAGTACTTTGCCGCAGGACTATCCTTATGAATACTTCCTGCCGGAGAGATATGGTCAGTAGTTATACTGTCACCAAACAATAGCAAGCAGTATGCATCCTTCACTCCGCGGGCACCCGGAGGATCCATAGTCATGCCATCAAAATAAGGAGGCTTGTGGATGTAAGTTGAGTTCTGGTCCCATTCATAAAGACTCGCTGCAGGTACTTCTAACTGATTCCAGAATTGATTACCCTTTGTAATGGCTTCGTAAGTGCTCTTAAACATTTCAGGAAGCACGCTAGATTGCACAACCTACAGAAAGATAAATGGTTTTAGATTTGATTCGTGTAATAATGGAATATAGGCGCTGTCATACTAAATTACCTCTGCAATTTCTGCACTTGTAGGCCAGATATCCCTGAAATATACACTCTTTCCGTCCTTTCCAGTTCCAATTGGCTCAGTTTCAAAATCAATGTCAACCTTTCAAAGAAAGGATCAGAGAAATGTATTAGCATATCATTAATCGTAATGTCCAGCAAGTTAATATGGCATATTCTCAGAAGAAATTTTATCATGTCATAGCATTCGTGCAACAGAAATTATAAAGAGAGGATACCGTGCCAGCCAGAGCATAAGCCATAACCAAGGGAGGTGAAGCCAGATAATTGGCTCTTGTCAACGCATGAACACGCCCTTCAAAGTTTCTATTTCCAGAAAGCACAGCCGCAGCAACGATATCTAAAGAAACCAGGCAAGTGATTTATAACGGCAAAACAAATGATGAGCGGTGGTTCACAGGTAAACTAATACTGAACTTTCTCTCTGCATTTATTTCACAGCTCTGATATTGGCACATCCTCCCAGGATAGATAGGGTGTTGGTTTCCCTAATCCTTGGAGTATGCTCACGGAAGCTGACAAAGTTCTGTTTTCTAAAATGCATGCTCAAACAGACAAGTAATAGTTTACAGAAAGGAACTACAAAACAAAGCAACAGAGAGAATGAATGAACATTTCAGCTCCATTCTCTTCACAACAAAAAAGTACTTGAGGCCTCCAAGAATTCCGCTCAGTGGGGAGTGGCTATAAAAATGGTAGCAGTTATTCCAACTAGCTGACCACCCCCCCCCCC
>JAYMSP010007074.1:0-10543 GCA_036897095.1 Plantago elongata
GGAGAATGGAGGCTTGGATTGATTGAACGGAGAAGAGAATTGAGGAAGAAGAAGTAAATTTTAAGGGTATTATGGTAATTTCGTAGTTATATAAACCTGGTTCCTTCTGGACTCCAAACGACTCGTAAATAAATTCCGAAAAATGAAAATTTGATATATGGGACGATCCTGGACACGAACTGGACTAGGATCAAAAATAAAAAAAATAATTTTTATTATTTTATTTTTATTTTTATTATTATTTTATTCATTTAATATCGAATAATAACCTAACGCTTATTTGTAACTAACTGGTGGGTATAACCGGTCGTTAATTTCCGAATTCAACTCATTGTTACTGTCGAATATATTCACGTACGTCGAGTCAGTAGTCAATGGTCAGTTAAAATAATAATATTATTACTGAGTTAATATCGGATACATGGAATGAAATTTACGGCTCTTACACATGTAGTCCTAATTTATTTAGTATTTTGTAATGTTGCTGACTGTATTTCTTTGTAATACATCTGTAAAAGTTATCTTATAAGCTGTAATGTCTATCTGTAGATCATACTCTCAGAAATCATATATAAGAAGATAACTTGTTAGCAAAGAACACTTCTTGTGATTTTGTTGATATTTACTTTCTGCACTTAATTTATCTGATTGATATCTTTTGAAAAGTGGTGGATTGTTTTCACTTCCATTTTGTAATAGGACTTTAAGATAGTAATGGGTGACTGATCAAAAAGGGGAAAATTTGTTAGGAATACTTTTAGTGTTTTTTTATCAATCAACATGTAACTCATCTTTAGTACAGAAAGGTGAATAGTACTCTCGGTTCACTTGAACATTGTAAAGAGGAAATCACTTAGTGTGTTAGTCTAGTTAAACTTGTATTAGGATTGTTTAGGTCTCTGAATGTAATTTTTATATTTTGAAGAAGGCCATGAAAAAGGATCCTAGCAATGGAGTTTAATCTAAGATTTGAAGACTGAAGATTGTGCGAATTTAATGAAGACATAAAGGATTAGTCTCCTCAGAAAGACTATGTTCAGAAAGCAGTTTAATGGTGCATTTGGCACGTTACACCTCTCTGGAGATATGTGATTATTGAGTCAAGGAGCATGCTAGCTTTCAGAAAGACACATGTGTCCGTTGAGACTACATGACAAGAAATAGTACAGTGTATTAATTACACAGACTGAAAAGTCGCTCCAGCAAGCCCTCTCTGAAAAATGAGATAGTGACTTCTGAGTACTTATTTAGAGATATCAACAGATTGAATTTTGAGAAGCTCTAACGGATACTATTCGAACGACTCTCAAATTCATCTATAAATATCAACACTTAAAAGCTGAGAAATACACACATACGAACTACGCTCATACTTTCATATCAAGCAAGTGTTCTCTCAAACATTCATAGTTCAATTCTCCAAGCTTACAGTTGCGACCACACAGCTCGAAGAATTACTAGTAGTTCTAAGTCTCTTAAACCTTTATAAGAGTTTTATTATCTGTGAAAGAGTGGAACATCAGATACCCTTTCTGAAGTTCATTCTCCAGAACAGTGATCAACACTTGGGTCAGAAATGAGAATCCTTCCATATACTGAACAAGTATATTAAGTTGCAATTTCTTCTCCAGCTCTCTGGATAAATAGCTGAAAAGTTATTTAAAGAGAAGCCTGACAACAATCACATAACAAAACACCATCAAGGCGTGGAGTACATGAAGTACTTGCTTTGAGAAATCAAGGAAAAGCTCCAAGGTTATCTTGAGTACAATAAGTACTTGGCTTTAGAAGCTACGGAACAACTCTGGGGGAACATTTGGTTGGGAACCATTTGTTTGTAAGGATCTTAGAATAGGATATATTGTAAGGAGAACTCAATTATGTGTTTAGTGGATTCTAGGTCCCAGAAAGGCCAAAGTGGACTACTTGGAGGATTACGCCACCTCCAAAAACAAGTTGTTGTTTTATTTACTTACTATATTTACAATTCAGCATCACACACACACACACACACACACACACACACACATTATTACTGCAAAGCACATTAACGTTTATCTATCGCTTAAAGTCTTCTGCTCTCTGAATCTAAGTATCAGAAACCCCAAAGGTTTCTTAGAAAGATTGTTTATCGACGAAAGTGTACAAGACTATTCACCCCTCCCCCTCTAGTCTTTTACCTTTGCCGTTATCTGGACCAACAATATCCCTCAGCATAATTCAAAAACCAGCTCTTAGCCTTATCCTTCTTACACATAGGAAAAACTTTCTTCCTAATCTCCTCATCTGAAACCGTGATCCCACCAACTGTAAGCAAAATCCTAGCAACCAGTGCCTCAAACTCCTTGAGTAACCTGATCACATCATCATTAGAAATCCCATAGTACTTCGGCAAATCATGAAAGTGATAAGCATTGATCTCCATGTTCCTGGCTGCATTTGAAAGCACAACATCTGACCTTCCTACCTTAATCTCACCTGGCTGCATATAAGTACCATAGGTAATCTCCAAAACCTCAGCAACAATGTTGTTCTCACCATCCTGAACGTTGTTATCAGCCAATGGAATTGCTTCCAAGTTCTGTCTTCTTAACCTATGGATGCGCCTATCAATCTCATTAATAGGAGTTTGCAAAGATGTTCCTTGAGATTTCCTACCAAGCATAAACCTGTGAATGTATCTACACAATCAAAAACCTCGAGGAATCTTAGTTTCTGTTAGTGAAGCAAACACATGCAGACATGAAAAAAAAAAAGAAGCAAGAATTCAGAATCAAGCACTATAGTAGGAATTAGTTCCCTGGCAATGGCGCCAAATTTGATGTGTTCAAATTAATACTCAGAAACCAAAGAAGTAAGAAGTTATTGTAGAACAATAAGCTAACCACATAATCGTTTGCTAAGGAACTAATTAAGCTACCAAGCAAATGAGTAAAAATGATTACTTGAGGCAATAGTTTGATTGTTTAACTAACAATAATGAAGTAAACAGAGAAACAGATAACGAGATTGATAGATAAGAGAAACAAACACAATAGATAGATAAGGTTATGCTAAGTCGTCTAGGGTAATTGTTCATGCTTGTCACATGTTGTACATAAAACAACTAATCCAATTTAACCAACTTATTTGAGAATATGAAACTTTTGTAATCGTAGGTTGTCAATCTACTATCCATAACCGAAAATGTTTTATAATATCTTTAAACGAGTTTATTGGATTGCTAGGTTTTTCGAAGATGTTTGAATGAGACAAACTTACAAGAACAAAGACAAACCTTAGATACGAATATGCAATTACCGTCTCATCTTTTTTGTGTTCAGTGAAGTTTAGCTACTCATGATTGATTGAATAACAAGGGAATTCGAAATAAAGTTCATGTGTTTCATAAAGATATTTGGAAATGCTAAAAAGATCATGCAATTCGAAGTAGATAATAATCAAGAACAGTAACCAAGCTCCAAATTGTATCTGTTAATGTCAAATTATGAGTATGGAGCTTTTCTAATAACTAGGTTCTGAAAGTATGAAGAATGAATTGTCTAATTCTAATCTAATAAGGAATTTACAAAGGAAAATCTGAGTATCTCGCCCCGGTGGACCAATCGTCTCGCTGCGGCAAGTCTTCTTCTTTTTATCTATTTTTTTTTGAAACGGCTAAAGGGTGACTCGGGCCCCAACCTATTGGTTGGAGGTGTAGCGTCTTACCAACTGAGCTGCGCTTCTTCTTTTTATCTTTAATTGCAGTATGACTTCCTCGTCGCGGCGGACAAGTATCTCGCCGCGGCGATCTTCTGAAACCATTGCTTTGGGATTCTCTCAAATCTCGCCGCGGCGGGACACATACGTCGCCACGGCAAGCCACTCAACGTAAGAATCTGTTATTTCTCACAAAAGGCATCAATTCCTGCAAAACACAAGAAAAACACCAAAGCTCAAATCGGACAAAATATACTTTAAACACAAGACTAAGACTCACAAAGGATCGATAAAAGGACTAAATGAGAGTATAAAATATGGTCTCATCATCACCTCAAAGGGTGAAGATCGTCAAGAAGCTGCACAACATTGTTGAAAGACTACAAGACAAAAGTTAGTACATTGCCTTAATTACTCAGATATATATGTTTGAATAAAGGAGGAAGTCTTCGTAATAGAAAAAGCTCATTGTCGTACTTTCTTCAGATGTCAATATTTTGAATTTTAAGAGCCTAACAAATACTATTTGAACAACTTGAATTTCAATTATAAATATCACCACTTAGAATGCTTGAAAAACACAATGAATTGAATACACTACTTTTTCAAACAATTCTCTCTAGTATACAAGCCTTCTACCTATTTACTCTTTAGCTTACTGTTGCGACTAAAAGCTCATGAATTCTACGTAGCACGAAAGTTCAAAGTGGTATTGTTCATTATGAACGAGTGGAATTAAAAGATTATCTACTTGTCAAAATGATCTTGTTTTAAACATTATATAGTTATATAGTTCGGTTTGCATGATGTGTAGATATCGTCCTAGCATTTGTTCGACCGCATCTATTATGTTTAATTTGGATAGGTGTATGTCATAACGCTTTACATGGTCGAATAGACGATGTTTAAATAACTATTTGTATTGTACCATGGATGTTAAAGATATTGTTTAAACTAAAAGAATATAAGATCGTCACTTTTGTACTAATATGTTGTTTTCACTTATGTTTGTACCAATGTTGGTGCAACAGTTCGTGTAACAGAGTAAAGAACAATGCAGCGGAATAAACAGAACAACAAATAACAAATGATCTTAGCAGGTATATTAGATAATCCTGCCGAAGCCTGACGGTAAATATCCACTAAAATATTAATGGACGTACAAAAAGATCCAAGAAACTTGATTCACATACACTAATCAGAATAGAAAAACCCTATTCTAAATCAATCTATCTAGAAGACCTAGCTAGAAGATTCAAAGACTAGAAAACGTGAAAGAGTATCTATGCTATGACAATTGAAATCTTGCTTTTTTTCACAAAGCACACTTCACGTTGAGCTCGATCATGCATAAATAGAACTTCAATCTGAACGGATCAAGCCCATGGGTTTTGTTGCTTATCCTTATCTTCAAGTGTCCACAAGATCTTAACTACTAAGAGTCGTTTGCTTCTTGTTCACTCCAAGGAACCAACTGAGTTTGATATTTGTTAAGATATGCTTGCTTTAGTGTCTCTCTTGATAAAAGAAGACTCATGCATATACAAAGACTAAAACACATGTGGAACTAGGTAAGTGTTAGTGAAGAATGATAATTATCCCGAATAAACCTAAAGTGCATAAAATCGGACCAGTGGATGTTATAGAGACTGTTGGAGCAACATTAGCTTTAACAGTTTGTCTAACATCCTGCACTTTCAATCTCCCCCTTAATTCCTTTCTTCACAACACTCCAAGAAACACAAACACATAAATAATAAAGATAAACTGAAGACAAGAATAAGTAAAAAAAAATTTAATTTTTCAATTTATTTTTTTTTGAATTTTTGAAATAAAACACTACAAAAGGAAGGACAGTACATAGACTAAGACAAGAAGCTGGAAAACACAAAAGACCAATACATAAACAAGCAAAAAAAAACACAAGACACAAAGGATAGAAGGCAAGGTTGGATAGAAGTGTTTCCTCAGCTCACTATCCCCCCCCCCCTGTTGTGAGGAAATGAGAGAAGCCAAGTTTTGTGCTCATGAAGGAGAGGAATGATCTGTTCATCAATAGCCTCAATCCGTTGCATGATGAGCTAATCTAGCATGGTCAAGGGCCTAGGCACAAAAAGTAGCTCCAATGTGACAACAACAATTGATTCAATATCTTCTTCAGCAGCTGGTTCCTCATGTTCAACCCAAGGGAGGTCCTGGACTCGGTTGGAACTCGAAATCCGATGAGAGACCGAGTAAGGCTGAAATGGCTCAATGAGCTCCTCGGTTAGACCGGGAACAAAGTTCCTAAAAGTGATGTATCCATAGATCAGAGACGGATACATCGAATTCCCCACATCTCCTCTTGATGGAAAATTTTCAATGTTCTCCAGAATACGAGTACCCATGTTCACATGAATACCCAGTTTTAGTTTGTAGAGCAAGACTATTGTGGGTATGGTAACTAGTGTGATATTTGGTTGTGGGTGACCAATTGCGAGTTGAGATCAGAAACACGGCCATCATCAGGGTTGTCAAATTCTTAGCCTTGAAGTCAAAGGTCCAACGATTGACCTTGTAACTAGTGATTACTCTAGCCACTTCATCCATCGACATACCAAGCTCAGTCTCCTCAACATCTGGACAACTTAGATAATCATTAACTCGCTTGGGACTAAAAATGTATACCTTACCGCGAAGATATGTCTTCCAATGTTTGGGAGCTCCTTTCGTGCCAAAATCTTTCGATAAGTTGCAGTAGAACTCCTTGAGAACCATTGGGACATAAGCTCCCGAATCAGTGACTGATCCTAGCAACCCACAAGTTTCTATAAATTGGTAAACTCGAGGCTCCCTAGAATTCTCCTCATGAAGGTGAGTCTCATTGAGAATTGGCCGATTCACAAACTTGTGCCAAAGAGAGGCATTATCCTTAGTCCAAAACTTGAGAGAGTAAGCAGGTTGGTTGAAATCTGCAGGTGATGGAGAAGGGACATGCAATGGTAGTTCTTCCGCATCCTCATTGATATCCATAATGTCAACAGACTCAGCGGATGAGGAAGCCTTGTCATCAACTTCCTCGTCATCAACATCCATATCATCCGAAGAATCATCCTTAGTTGAGGAACTAAGACACATAGCCCTCCATTGTATCAGGCATAGTGGTATCAACATTGATGTTGCTAGATGCAGAGCCATCGGTCTCCTCCTGTGAAACCTCTTCTTCAACAATTCTCTGTGCAAATAGAGCACGCAGAGCTCGACCCTTGAGTTTTCCCTTGTGCTTACTCGCTGCAACATATTCTCCCCCAAAATTAGGGCTTGTAGAAACCGATGATGGGGGAGCTTCCAGCGGGGAGATAGGAACACTCTTCCCCTGACGTTGATACTTGACATCCATCGGAGAACCCCTGGAATTCAACTCAGCAGCACCAGTGGTAGGAGATGACTGGTTGGGACTATGGTTAGCAGTGAGGGGAGATGTGTAGAGTTGGTGAAGGGCCTCAATAGCTTGGGCATCGAAATCCATGGTGAAGAGAATCGGAGATACACAGACAGTGAGATAGACACTAAGATTTGGAAAAAAATCAAAGAAGACGGGTGTGAGAGAAACAAAGAAAGACACCATATTTAAAGACCATAAAGAAGAAAGAAGGGAGAAGAACTCGGAAGCCAAAGAGTCACACTTAAATTCAAACATTGTATGCATTGAATCTCTGGTAGACTTATGACTTCGAAAAGAAGTAAGTATCACACGTGTCAAGGAATGAATCTTGTTTCTTTAACCTGCACTTAACCACAGCTAAAGATATCCTACAAATATCATATTTCAGATAAATATTTGCAGTATGTCTGATTTTAGGCAAGAGATTTTGACTAACCAAGGAACAAGTTATCAGTCTGTGCTCAAGAACACAAACTCTCTATAGATACCAATTTATAATGGATAATCGAATTTAAGCAAACGTGGATTCTAAAGGGTTTATAATAAAGTATCTTCTCTTCATAAATATAGTAAGGATAGTGCTCTAAGGCGTAATATATTTTAGCTTATAAATAAGAGTGGCTTGCGGAAAGAGCGGGATAGAAAAGCGTAGGAAACCATAAGCCCCTAGCTTTAAGAGAATGCCAGTTAAAATCACGGAGCCTACGGTTTAGTGCCTCGCCTCGACATAAGCTTCTGGTAACCAAATGTGTACAGGAATCATCGACACTTTCACTGCGAAAGAAGCGAAGAAAGAAACCCAAAGAAGAAGTTGATGCCGCTCGCTGAATTCAATAGTCAATTTTAACTCCTGGTATCATATTAGAGGTTTTAGCAAAAATGCAAGTACCAAATCCACTGTGAGACGAACAGTTACAGTAACACCCATTCCCACATTACAGACACACCAAATAAGAACTCCCCCTAAATACATAATCTACACTTCTTAAGGAATAATGCAAGCCAGAATGATCAATCAAACAAGTCAACTCAAGTGCTAACCCAAACTATAATCAAAAGAAATGGAATCTGTTTCCTATCTTACCCCTCAAAAAGTAAATTAAAACAAAGCAACTTGGTTGAGGCCTCTACGTAAGACAACCAAGGGGTTGCTATGAGTCGGTGAACCATGTCAAATAATTGGAACGTGCATGAATCCCGTCCAAAGCTTTGGCTTATGCAGAGTCAAGGTAGACAAATAACTTATAGCATTTTCCCTGTTTTTCAAAAGAAAGCAGTATTGTTTCTTGTGTCCAGATTTTAGAAAGAATTGACACACAAAGGTTTCTTAGGCTGTTTTTCTTTTTCTTTCACAAACTTTGGTGTATTTTTCAAGAATGCAAAATATTTTCCTTTGATAAGTGTAGAGCAAAGATCAGTAGAGTTTGAGAAACCAAGACCCTTGTTACCTTCATTACCTTGTTCTATGGCACTATTCGGTGTAATTGTACCTGTATTCCATTTGTCTAGGATTCCCTCGACTTTCTCTAGCTTGATGATCAAATTCTGGATCTCAACATCCTTCTTGGTCAATAAGACCTCTAACTCAACCAGCGAGTCCTTGAGTTCAGCATTTTCCTTTTCCATAGTTTGATAGATCTCTTCATCTCCTTGTATTTCTGCAAGATATCTTCAGACATAGCCTGTAATTCAAGGATTAGTTGATCTCGACGTAAGTATTGATTTGGAAAAGAACCTGTGTCAGACATAAGAGATCCATGCAAACAATAATAATTCATATTCAAATTGTCTGTAGCTTCATTCTCTAGATCATCTGGATCATCGTATCCAAGATACACAACCAGTTCACATATATTGTTCCTATCACTATTGGTGGCACTGTGATTCTCACAGTAACTCACACACTGTTTTCCAAAATTCTGACTATTAACAATAGTTGAGAGAGACATAACCTGCAGATCAGAATCCTTAAATTTGTCAGAGTCATCGGTTTCATAGTCTGAAGCGTCTTCTTCATTCATATTGACCAAAAAATACTCCCTTTCTTCCTAAATGTATTTGCACACTCATTTTGGTAGTGACCCCATCCTTTGCACTCGAAGCATTGAACCTTTTCCAAACGTTTTGGATCAAGTTTATCTTGATTGAATGCTTTCTTAGGATTTTGCCTACCAGAGGGAGGAAAATACAGAGCCAGACCATCGAAGAACTTTCCTTTGTTAAACCTTTTCACCAACGAATCATATTTTATTTTAAAAGCAGCCAAAGACATTCCTTTCTCATCGTCACTGAAATTCTCAGAATCTTTGGATTTGACATGAGGAGAAATGACTTTATTTTTTGTTGGTACTTTCTCATTGAGAGACATCTCATGATTTTTGAGATTGTTCATGGGAATATGGAAGTCCATTGTGGCTAAGTTTTGTGTATCTTCCATTATGTACCTCCTAGTGGCAAACCTAGAAGACAGAGATCGAGTGGCTTTGTAAACAAGCTGCTTATTTGAGAGAAGTTCTCCAAGCATTTGGCACTCATTGGAGATACCCAAGATCCTCTTAAAATAAGATTTTATAGTCTCAATTTCCTCCATTCTCATTGTCTCAAATTTGCTCAGAAGCATCCTGGTTTTGCTCTCACGAACACTTGAGTCACCTTCACAATGATGTTGTAGGATTTCCCAAGCATGCTTAGCAGTTGTACAATTCTGAGTGAGCCTAAACATGTATGGGTCAATGTTCCAAAAGATTGCATTGAGAGCAAGAGGCCTCTTTCCAGTCATCCTCAGTCCATGAACTTTTGGATTTTTTAATAACATCCCCGTCTTTATCAGGCCTTTGTCGCGGAAGTTTGTAACCCTCTATCACAACTTTCCAAGCATGCATATCAATGTATTTGATATGATTCCTTAGACGAATGCTCCAACTATGATAATTTGAACCATCCAAAATCGGTAACATGTTCGATAATGGATTATTCAGATCCATCTTAGCAAGTTCAAAACTCCAACATACCAATCAGTTAGGTGGCTGGCTCTTGATGCTAGTAGAAAGAATATAAGATCGTGACTTTTGTACTGGTATGCTGTTTTCACTTATATTTGTACCAATGTTGGTGCAACAGTTGGTGTAACATTGTAACTAAATGCAGCGGAATAAACAGAACAACAAACATCAAATGATCTTAGTAGGTATATAAGATATATACCTGCCGAAGCCTGACAACAAATATCCACTAAAATAGTAATGCATGTAAGGTCTATAAAATTTTTTGACTTTTAGTAGCTAAATAAAATATTAAATTTTATATTTCATACGAGTAGAAAAATTTCACAAATAGGTCAGGTTGAATCTCGTATTTTAATGTCGAGCGGATTCGACGTTAAAATCGAAAACTAGAAATAACGAATAAATTATATTAAAA
>JAYMSP010007075.1:0-10542 GCA_036897095.1 Plantago elongata
GATAGAAGGTTATAAGTGAAGCTGGGAACATAAAGAACATTCTTCAATGTTAAATCAGCAGATAGAATAATATCTCCCATGAATGTTGCGATTGTGGAGTTGTTATTAGGTAGTTTGATTGCAATAATGACAGATTTTGGAGATTGGTGAACTAGAGATAAATCACATGTCATGTGATCAATGGAACCTGTATCCACTATCCATGACTGAGTTTGTTTACTATGCATAACATGAAAGCAGTAAGACATTCCATGCAAACCTGAAGGAACAATATCTGCAGCTGAAGGAGGTAGTGTAGCAATTGCAATGTTTGATGAATGGTGAGCATGTGCTGCAGAATTAGCACTTGAGTGTTGTTGGAATGCCAGAAACTGGTTGAATTGGTTGAATTGATGGTACAGTGATGGATCCAAGATTGGATTATCTGCAGGCTGAGGAAACATATTAGTATGGTAAGTTTCAGCAGCATTTGCAATGGATACCTTACCAAATTTACTTGGTTGTTTCCAACCAGGTGGGTAGCCAATGAGTTGGAAACAGGATTCTTGTGTGTGATTACTCAAGCCACAGTGCAAGCATTTCCTTCTTGGTTTATCCTTCTGCAATTGTCTGAACTTTTGAGAAACTGCAGGTGAAGCTTGAGAGCCTCCATATCTGGTATGAGGAGGTCTGTATGATGTGGTGGTTCTGCTCACCATAGCAGCTGAATCCAAAGGATGAGGAGCAGCAGGTTGAAAGAGTGATCTTTGTGATTATTCTTGAAGCAGAATTGAATACACTTGTGACAATGTGGGTAGTGGTTTCTGCAAGAGGAGTTGGCTACGTAGATGAAAATAAGATTCATCTAATCCCACTAGAAATTTCATGACAACATCTTTTTGCTGAGTGATCATTTGTGAGTGATGAGATCACCTTTGCAACTTGCCAAGACACCACAAGAGCAAACTAAAGTAGGCCTATAGCTGATGTATTCATCCCATATGCTTTTGAAATGATTGTAATATTGAGTGAGAGTCATCGATCCTTTGTTCATGGCTCCAAGATGTTTCTCAAGACCGAACACCCTTGGTCCATCTGATTGTGCATACCTGGATTGTATTTCAAGCCACACATCTCTTGCTGAATTACAATAGAGGAGACTATTCTTGATATCATCGTGGAGTGAAAGATTGATCCAGCCCAAGACTAGAGCATTAGCTCTTTCATATGGATCATGAAGGTCGAAATCATCTGCAGCAAGCACTGGAAGGGATCCATCAATGAGAGCAAGCTTATTCTTCACTTGTAAAGCACAGATCACAGATTTGCTCCAAGAAACGTAGTTGGTGCCGTTGAAGATGACTGAGATGATCTGCAACCCTGGATGATCAGATGGATGGTAGAAATAGGGTGATAGCTGGTTTTCTGCAGGATTCAATGATGAATGAACCCGGAAAACAGCTAGGGATGGTGTCCCTGATTGATGAAGGACGGCATTGCCTTCTGTTGGGGATGATTCCACCGTTGAAAAGTGGAAGAAACTGTCGAAGATGGAGTAAACTGACCAAGAAACCGTCGATTTGATGCAGCTGAATTGTCAATTGGAATGGGAAACGGATACAGCAAGAAGTGATCGATCAACAAAAGTAGAATAGGAAGAACAAATTATGTGGTTTGTGGTGGATGATTTGATCGATTCAATGCACAATCAATGATCGATTTCTTCTGATACCATGTAAACAAGTTTGATGTGTGTAAAATCAAGTAATTGTATTGATAATTTGAGGAGTTAATCTCCAAGATATGATACAATTTGATGATACACAATGAATTATATATAGAAAAGAAAGAAAACTAACTTAACTAACTAACTATATTAACCAACCTAAATACAACTAAATACTCTTAAGATAATAGCCTTTACAAATTATCACTGGACTCTATTTGTTATTCGGAAAGTCGTTATTCAGAAATTCCTATGAAATGGACTAAGGCCAAGGATGTAGAGATCTCGGTTCATCCTGGTTTTTCTCGTATTGTTCCGGTAGCCTCGTGCGATGGTCTCATTCTGTTCAGTGACCATCTCCGTGTGCCGAGAGCATTGTGGAATCCGCTTACTAGGGAGTATCTACAGTTGCCTTTGCTTGATGAGATTGTGAATGCTGTTGAGGACCAGGGATTTCCGTCGTTAGGGATTGGATATGACTGTGAGAACGATGACTATAAGGTTGCGAGAGTTTCGCAACTTGTGGAGGGTGTAAGTTATGTGTTGAAGACTTTGGTGTACTCGTTGAAATCTGATAGTTGGGTTAGGATTGGTGGTTTTTCGAATTGTTAGGCTCCGTATAAGGGGCACGGGATTCTGTTCACAGTAATGTGTATTGGATTGCGAATGTGGGAGAGAAAGAGCAATCAGTTGAGTCGATAATTGCCCTTGATTTTTCGACTGAAGCTTATAGAGTGGTGCCATTGTCTGGTGACCCTTTCTCACCTCTTATTGGAAGGAAGTTGGATGTAATGGGTGGATGCTTGTTTCTGAGCTACTTTAATGAAGAGGGGTCGTTGGACGGGTGGATGATGACATGTCGTGAAGGTGCAGAGTTGTGGCAGAAACTGTTTTCATTTGTAGAGCTTAAACGTCTTGGCATCAATGGGAGTCTCAGGATAGTGGCTTACTTGAAGAGCAAAGGGCTGGTTCTGATCCAGCATGATCAGAATGAATTCATCTGGTTGGACATTGTGAACAAGACATCAAAGAAGATTGCTTTTAATGGTCTCAGGAAGCACTTGATTTCCTATGTTTATCAGGAAAGTGATGTTCGTCTTAACGAGAGTGGTCATTTTGATGGAGTTTGGAGTCTTGATCCAGCCAAGAGGAAGAGTCTCAAACTCTCTTTAAGCACTAGTAATGTTTGGAACTGTCTTGATGTTTGAAAAGTTTGATGATTAGCTAGTGTTTATCTTCCTTGTTTTTTTTACATCAAATTTTGTAATAAAACTTTACAATGTCACTTATCACCTCCTGTTTTTCCTGATGAAATTTGATATGTTAAAAAAAATTTGACCGCCTCTTTTTAAATTTTAATTCTCTTTATACGTGTAGAATGATGGTTAAAATATTCGGAAAATGTGAGTAACATTTAAGAAAAAAGGAGGTTTTGTGAGATTATACATCTTCACCATATTTGTTAAAGAGTTCTTATAAGGCATCACTAGTTTATGGCACGCCAAAATTTAACGGGTATTAGAGAAACTTATATAAATGTATTTTGATATAATATATTTATTATTCAAAAAAAATGTAAAAAAATATTATGAAAAAATTAATTAAAAGTCAATCATTTTCAGTAAAATTTTTATTTTAAAAAAGAGTTAATATAATGTGCTAATAGTAATAATTAATTATAAACTGTATATTCAAGTCCTTTAAGTTTATAAGGTGGTAGGTATAAAATGACCATATAGTTTGTCAAACACCACTTTGCATACAAAACCTGACAAATTATTTATGTCAGGTCCGAGTCGTGTACACCCACGCCATGTCCCAAACTCGCCCTGCCCAAAATCAAACACACACTAAAACTCAATTCGGATCCCAACTCATACATAAATCAATATGAATTCGACCCGTACCTAAGCTTACAGGTTGGGTTCTAATCTACCCAAACCCATTCCGTACCCGATGGGTAGAGTTCCGATATTTTCTTATTGGATCCTCTACCCGTACACAACCCGTTAATTAATAACAAGTTGGGGTAGGGGTCGAGTAGAACCCGCCTAACCCGTAAAGTAAACCATAAATGTTCAAATTTGAAATCAAAAGCCACGATGATAGTATCTTTCATCTGATGATTCGATCTATCCTCCTCCTGGCCCAATTCTACCACCAGCAGTGCACTCCCAAATCATAACCAACACCATCACCACCACTCCAAGTCCTCCACGACCTTCCGCAGAGCCTCTCTCAAATCACGAACCACCACCACCACCACCACTCCTTCACCTCCTTATGTAGTTTCCCCCTTCCTCAATTAGGATACGCTCCAACAACGCCTCCTTTCCTTAATTGAAGGCGGTTGCAGGAGATGGACCTACGCCATATTCTGGCAGTCCCCCGTCGTCGAAATCGGAGATCTCTCGGTATTCAGTTAGGGAGACGGATACTACAAACAACAAAAGCAAGCCGAATAAAGGACAGTCTAATAGTATAGAAGATAGAGTGTTTACTTTATTTTGTGGTAAACATTGATTTACAGTTTGATGCTCTGTTCAGATGGGAAAAGAAGTATTAATTGGCAAAAAAAGAGTACCTGATCGGGTTGGGTTCGGGTCCTAAATGGGTTTGTAGCTTAGGTTTAGAACCCGATTGTGGGGTTCTGTACGGGTACGGGTACATACTCGATCCGTACCCGAATATTATTACATATGTACGGGTCTGTTGCGGGTCCGAGTTGGGTTGTGTAGGGTAGGGTTGACTCGCATAATATCCCCATACACTAAGAGTAACACCAACACATAGCCACAAATTTCCAAAACCAATCACTAACACAATATATTTACATGTCTACGACTGCCACCATATGCTCAAACATCCGATACATATCCGACATAAACTATTTTGATTTTAGGTGCTCTCGTGCATCTTCTTTCCACTTTACAATTATTATCTCACCATATTATTTACTATGAATATCAGGCAACGCTTTTAAAAAAAAAGAAGCTAACTTCCTAATAAGGTTGCAAAAATGATTAAAAGTTAATTTCTTTAAAAATGAAGGATTTCATATTACACTAATCCCTATTTAGAATTTCTTTTGACTGGACTAGACCAAGCTGTACAATTAAAGCAAATGACATTTAAAAAACACACTTCTATTTTGTACAAATAGACATTAAACTATTTTTCCCATTTGCTCCATCCACTCTATGTTTGCTTCTTCTCTCAACCATTTTGTTTTTCTCTTTTGATCTATCTGTGGAATTTATCAGTTCCAATTCAATATGAAGGAAAAAGGTTATCAACAAGGAAAAAAAGATGGACACATAAGATTAAGAAATGGAGTTAGCAAATCCAGGTGCATCATCATGGAGCTTCCATTAGTTATCTTAAACGAAATATTTTTCCTGTTGCCCATTGCTTCGATCTTGACATGTAAATGTGTGTGCAAGCAATGGTTGAAGATTCTAAAGTCTCATGAATTCACTTACAACTATGCACCAAACACACCATTTTCAAGCTTCATAGTACTCCACCATGATCGACCACGTCTTTATGTTCCACCCACAAGACATTCCTCGTTGATTGAGACGGCCGACAATGGAGATTCTTTTTGGATTCCTATGCAGCAGATATTGATACCACCAGGTACGAAAGTAGATGATCATCGTGCAGTATATTTTTCTGTTGTCGGTTCATGTAAGGGTTTAATATGTGTTAAAGAAGAAACACCTAATTATGTAACGATTTTTATCACCAACCCCTTGACAAGAGAGTTCTTCCCCCTTCCAAGACACCGAACAGTTGTAAGAGATATAAGATATCACAATTCGCTTGAGTACATGTTTGGCTTTAGTTCACTAGAAAACTGTTTCAAGGTCATTAGAATCCGGCACCAGAATTTGGAGCCTGGTAGAAGTTGCAAAATAGCCACGGTTGGGGTTAATAGATGGTACTGGAGGAAATGCTCGAAAATCCCAATGCTACCTGATATGCGCAAGATTGTTTTTGTCAATGAGTTCTTTCACTGGATTGACATGGACCTTATGGGTAACTTATCGATTAACACTTTTGATATTGGCAAAGAAGAAGTTGGCCGAATCTCTCAACCACGTGGCCTGGAGTTAAGAAAGTCTTGCGCAATGAGTTTGGGAAAACTAGCTAGTCATCTATGTCTTCTTGACAGTATTATTCCTTCCCAAGTTGCCCTGTGGAAGCTGAATGAGTATGGGGCAGCTGATTCTTGGACCAAAGATGTATTAGTACACACATGTTTTCCATTTGATGTGGATTTTGTTCGATTAACCCCAATTTCCTTGTCCAAACAAGGAGACATAGTTTTTACAGATTATAGTAAACTCATGTCTTGTAACTCCATAGAAGGGAAAGGTTCTGAACTTGTTACAAACACTTACTGGAGGCCATTTTCAATTGCATCATTGCTGCTGTATGAACCAAGCTTTTTATCAGTGGAACGAGTTACACATGGGGGTGTCAATTGACAAAGGCCTCATAATCTGGCGATCCTGCTCGCCTAAAACATGAAGTAAGTGTCTTGTTAAATCCTTATTTTGTTTCTCATCTGGTGAAAGTATGATCGTTCTTATTTTGGTTACTTAAGTTTACAGAAGCTGCATAGTACCTGCGAGTAATTAAACATGATTTTCATTTAATAATTTTGATATGCACAAATTATTGAAAGAGGTTATGACACTCTTTTCATGTAAAAAATTACGGGTAGCACTTATGCAGTTATAGATGCAATGTGGTTAGGGCACATTACGAGGGATTGCTTGTGCATACTTTCATTTTCGTTCTCTGAGTTTGATGATTTTGTCTCTTTGTTTAAATGCCAACTCATCTGCAAAAGACTCAATTATTTTTGGCAGGATCGATGTGGTCTATTGACAGTAAGCTGACTGAAATTGTTAAGGGATGGACGGAGTGACTTTCACATTGCAATGGTTGCATTTCTTGCTTCTGGGTGCAGTTCATGAAGTTTAGTATGTCTGAAATGCTAAGTTTTCTATATGTCCGGGTCAGGTGTTATATTTGATTGGTAGAGCTCACTACGATTCTACTCTTAAACTTCTGTTCTTTTAATTGGATCTTCAGTGTTTTTCGCCCGCGTTACTTGGAACCCTATGCTTTTGAAATCTTTGCATTCTGATCCTTTTGGATTATCAACTTTAGTAAATAAGTTATTGAACCATAGCAGTGCATCTTTTGACAGTACTGGTATTTAATTCCATAACTGTAATGGCAGTAGTGCTTAAAAGAACCACATAACTCTAGCTACTCTCTAGATATGATGCATTATGTACTTCTCTGTGAAGTTCGGCACCACCATAAATCATAGATTCTCTAGAAGCGTTATGAACCTCCAGAAGAATGTTGTTGAAGGTCAGGACAAGATCTATACATTTGTCATATTTATTAATGTGCTCTTGACTTGAGATAACAATTTAATCACATAGATTACTCTCTAAGTCCAAAACAGATACAGTTTGCTGAAATTGCATGAAAATAAGTATCTGATTTACCCAAAGATAGAATTTTAGAACATTGTACATAGTTCAATTTCTAACCAAGCTTGGCAAGAACATCGTTCAAGGTGGTTACAGTTTCTGCGTAGTACTTTTCAGCTTGCTCACTGCTCTTGATCTTTGCTGCATAGTCCAGCTGATAAAGAAGAACATAAACTTGATTAGCATAAGCATATATACTTCAAAAATGTATTAACCAGAATTCTTAAGCATGGGCCTTCAACTCACATTGTTGATGGTCTCAAAGAGTTTCCCAGTAAGCTCTTTCAAGGACTGCTTCTCGCCTTTGGGCTTGGCAGAAATGATGGTGTTGAGGTCATAACGAAGGTACTCTGCCCTCGTGCGAAGGTCATTCTGGACATATGGCCAGGCTTTCCTGTCAATGAGGGGCTTCACACCCAAGATCTCCTTGGCAGATTCCTTACACCTGGCTGCAGCCTCAGTTGGTGGCAATGGCTGAAGGAAAAACCGGTTCTTCAAGGGCAACTGGAGGTCTCTTGCCTCGTCCGAGTTCAATGTTCCAACTTAAGTTTGAATCAAATCAAAATTGCAATTTAGAATCAGGGTATATGATTAATAGTCCAATACTATATTAAGTTACATAGCTTGTTAGTTCAATTTGCTTTAACCAATTAGCAATGCGAAAACGAACTAGCTCTAGCTTAGTCCCACGGTCCGCCAACATTAGGGATTCAGCTGTACAATCCTCATTAGGAGTTGTACCTTTATTAAGACAGTTTATTAGTTCTGTTAGCTATATTTCCTCTGTTTCTACTTTCTATATATAGCAGATTGAATCATCTTCTTCATTCGATATCTTTGTAAATCTCTCAGTAATCAGTTTGACTTCAGTTTTATCAATATAATTCTACAGTTACACATAAGTATATTCTACAGAAGAATCAAATATAAAATAATTCATTGTTATTCGACACTTACTGAGTCCACCAGAAGGAGGAGGTGGTCCTCCAAGCTTGATTGACTTGGCTTCCGCAAGCACGACCTGAGCAAACGAGCCGGTTGCGATTCCAGCAGCAACAAGCCCCAACATGGCACGTCGGCTAGTATCATTAGTCTCGGCTGAGGAACGGACGACGAACCCTGGTCTAGCCAGCCCAACTCTGCCGGTGTTAGCCGAGCTTAACCCAGTCATTGAAGCCATAGCTTGAGCCATTGCTTACTTCTTTTTATGATCTGTTGTTTGTTTCACAAAATTTCTGAAACAAATGCAGTATGTATGGTAGATGATGAGTAGGATATATGATTATGTTACTGGCTAGATTATGTGATGGATGGATGTAGAGAACGCCTTATCTGGCTTTGGATATGATCCTGGCCAATTATTGTTTAAGCATTTGACATGTAGGATTAGCTTCTTGTTTCAACCGTTGGTCTTCTGACACGTGGAGACAAACTTACTCTATTGTTTTGTTTGATTTATTATTTTAAAAAATAAATCTAGTCTAGTCAGAAAACAATATTTTACTGAACATCAGAACCCGGTCCAAACCTAAAAACACATTAGGAAGCATCATTAAAGGGCTTCATCCGGATTGGGCCAAGTCCGGGTAGATTGAGGCCTGGCCTCTGGGCCATATATATGTATGATCCAGTATTTGTTCTTCGGGTCCGGTCTTAAACCGGAAGTTACAGACTTACTAGTTCAGGACTAGAAAATGCAAATTGGGAATAGGCTAAATTGATTTACAACTCAACAATGCATTAAGAAGTTACAGACTTACTAGTTCAAGACTAGAATATGGAAATTAGGTATAGGCTAAATTGACTTACAACTCAACAATGCACATACACACACACACATATATATATATATATATATAAAAGGAGCGTAAAAATAAAACAACTCGAAATCCACACTCTGACAAAATTAGAATATATCTCAACGAATATATTAAATGGAGAGAAAAATGATCATTCATATTGTCTCTCGTATGTTAGGACGAAATAAAATATTACGTCAATAGGCCACTAGGGAATAAGCAAAATCTAAGATAAAACGTAAGGAGGATTGATTGATGGATGGTCAAGTAAACAAAGTTTCATAGCAAATTCCAACGAGAAGTGATTTAAAATATTGAAATTAAGATAGTAGAACACTATATGGTTATCCACTTATCCTTTAACATATCCTTCAGAAATTGCGAAATACTACTACATCTACATGGTCATCCAAGTTATGGAACGGGGCTAACGTCTTGCAATTGCGTTGTGGCTCGACCACAAATAACAAACTAGCTAGCATATATATTGAAATAGCTTGGCCTTTTCGTTGATTTTGGTTCCTTACTTGTAATATTTACACCTACTCAGTTTAATTTGGAATGGAATATATACCGTACTAGTACTAACCCGTGGCGTTGCCCACAAAATATTTAACATTTTCTAAATAATAATTATTTAAAAGAATAATACAAAAGCCAAGTAATAAGAAATAATAGTCAAAGTTTGCAAAAAAGAAATGAATTAAAGACAACTTCTATATATCAGTCCTTGAATATATTTTACATTTAATTACATATAAAATAAATAAATAAAATAAAAATAAATTTAAAAAATACAATTTTCTACAATAAAATTAGACGAATCACTTATAAAATTCAAAGATCCAAATGAATATTTACTGTAGCAAATTGTATTTTTAATTTTTTTTAATTTTTTAATTAATTTTATATGTAATAAAATGTAAAATAGTTTTTTTTATATTTTTAAAAATATTTTTGAATTTTATTAAAAAATTTAATATTTTTATTGTTTGTAAAAAAATGTAAAATGAATTTTTATAATTTTTAAAATATTTTTCGTAATTTGTTAAATCATTTTATAATTATAATACACAATTTATACCGAGAATTAACATGACGCGACATGTGTCCCATATTTAAATTTAAAATACAAAAATACGAGTCAAATATGAAGTTGGAGTGAAAATTGCACGTCCGGCGGCCACGACATCAATTCGATCGGGAAATCGGTCGGAGTTCATTAATTGGACGGATGCAGTAGTGTACCAAAAGTGATCACTCTCATTTTAATGTACTTTGTTCATGGACATTTTCCTTTAGGTATGAATGCTAGTTTTGTCACTCTGATTTCGAAGATTAGGCAAGCTTTGCGCATTGAGGATTTTCGCCCTATTGTTTTGAGCAACCTCTTGTATAAGATTGTTGCTAAAATATTGGTGGATCGATTAGGGCATATTCTTTCCGAATTTATTTCCTTTCATCAGTTTGGTTTCATTCCGGGTCGTCGCATTCATGACTGCATTGTTTTAGCCTCGGA
>JAYMSP010007076.1:0-10538 GCA_036897095.1 Plantago elongata
GGGGTGTTTGGATGGGGATTTGAATATCCCCCATTTGGCTCGATGAACAGTGATTTGGCCTAAAATACACTTAAAATACCCCACTCAAATGTCCATTCAAACACAATTTTCATCAAAATCCATTCAAATGCCACTCAAATGTCAATCCAAACAGCCACTTAGATTAGTCTCTAAATAAATTATCTAGTTTTGAATAAATTCTAATTAATTATAGCTAATCATAATTAGCCTTTTATTAGATTTTCATTAAAAAAGATTAAAAAAAGATAAATAAGTTGACACTTGTCACCTGTTAAGTAAGGTGGACTAGTGGGAAGCCCCTAGCATAAAATAAAGGACTGCAACCCTTTTTAATTTTATATAAATACCACAAATAAACAACAAATTCTAATACAAATTAATCTCTCACTCTCTCTCCATTTTTCTCCTCTACGGATCCACCCATTGCTATCGGCACCCCGTCCGTCCGCCGCCGTCCGCCACCACCAGATCACCGCAGAGCCTGATCGCAGGCGATCTCAGAGATAACAACATCGTCTTCGGCTTGCTGGCAGTTACGATCCCAGATCGGCTAGATTTGACGGACGAGAGCAACGGTGATAGGTTTCAGCATCATCGGTAGGGAATTGGTACACCTCAGTGAGAATAAGAGTTCATTTACATATATAATTCCAATCTAGTATGGTAACGAGTAATATACCTGATGGATGCTTAATTTTATGATAGAAATTCGTGATTTACTAAGCCTGGTCGGAGAGAAACAAAAACAGGAGCAAGCAAAAGATTCTGCTATTGAATATGTTAAAAGGTACACTAGTCTCTCTGCATGTCGTGTTGGCTTAAGGTTATCTTCTTTTCTATTCTATTTTAATGTCGATGTTCTTGATTTAGTTTTTAGGTCAATGAGATTTTGTGCAAATTTGTTTACATAAAATCTATGAAATAAATCTTAAATAATGCTCTTGCAGTAGTTTGAATAATTTTATATATTTTAACCTTGATTAACAAAAGGCTTTGTGTTTTATTATTGTTTTAAGATACATGATTATGGTTTTAATAAATGAAGTTATAGTTTTAAGCATTATGCAATTATACAATATAATGTTTCTAAATTTAAAATTCGTACGACGAAAATCAAATCATTTTAAAATAATGTTATTTAGGGTGTTGTTATGGTTTTAATAGCCACTGTCATAATTTTAAGCATGATTATGTTTTTAACTTATATTGAGTGTTTATGTCCGTTATTATTTTAACTCATATGTTATAGTTTTAAAATTCATGGTTATAGTTTTAACCAACATTATTACTATTTTTTAACTTACAAAATATCTATAATTTGTTATAGTTTTAAAAATCATTTTTATAATTTTAAGAGATACTATTTTGAATTTAAACATTCGATGTTTCTATTTTTAGTATGGGTATGTTTTTCTCTTTGCAAAACTTTTAATATGTATTGTTATAGTTTGAAGATGAACTTTTATGGTTTTGAACTCCAATGTCTATTTTTAGTTTGTGTTGGATAATTTTGCCTATTATTATTATTATTTTTAAAACATATATTACAATTTATGCCCTATTGTTTTAGTTTTAAGCAGAAATACTAGTTTTTTTTTTTTCTAATTCTTATGATTTGATTGTTTGTAAATGTTTTGTTATAATTTTAAGATACATTGTTCTAATTTTGCAAATCACTATTATGGCTTTATGCATTAATATTACCATTATTAGCCCATGTGGCATAATCCTGCTTTGTCATTGTTTTAAATAGATATTGTTATGGTTTTAGTTGGCGTTGATGGTTTTGGGTTTGTTAGTTTTAATGATAGTTGTTATAATGTTTTAAGCAGGTGCTAACAATGTCTTTAAAATGTGTCATTACAGTATTGGAGCAACAAGCACAAGCAACAAAAAGGCAGGAAGCCGAATTCACCAAAAAGCCTTCGTTTGCATCTGCATAAGAATAATGAATGAACTTTTTTTTGTGATTTTTTTCCATATGAGAATAGATGTATTTTGGATGTATGAAGTAGCTTACTTTAAGGTTGATTGTAGATGTTTTAGGGGCTGATTGGCAAGCGACTTAAATGCTCCAATTTAAATGTCTCAATAGTGATCGGAATTGTAGTGGGATTGTTAAAGTTGTGTTTGGTATATAATTGTAATTGGATAGCGCATTATAGTTTTGTTATATAGGTAGAGAAAAATGTTGCTACTGTAGAGTCATTTCGATCTTCGGCATTTAAATGTCATAACAAACACAAAATCTCAAAATCTCAGAATCTCAGAGTAGCATCTAAACGGGCATTTGGATGCTACTTCAATCAGCCCCTTAATGACATTTATGAAACTTTTAGTCTATTTCAATGGTGGTTTGATGATTTAGATTGTCAATTATAACTATAAAAAATCATCTAAAAAAACTATCATGTTTTTCCTTAAAACCATCACACCTTTTACAAATTACCAAACGAAGACTACAATTATGATATTGACTCCATTAAAACCATAACATCGTTTCTTAAAACAACAATAACTTGTGCTAAATATGTAATTAAAACTTTCAATCCTAAGAAACTAAAATCATAAAGAAAATGTGTGTTTTGGTGGTTTTTTATAAATTTTTCCGGTCAGACCACTAAAACTAAAAAATCGAAAATAAAAAGAAAAACTTAATTTTCTTATGTTTTTGAAAGTTATTACCTTTTTCAAGATTTTGACATTTGCTACCTTGTAATATCTGCTTTCACAAATATAGAACATATAAAATGACATTTGCTTCAAATCCATCAAATACACAAGTTAACTATTGATTTTGATCAATTCGTATATTGTATTAATAGTGGGAGAAGATAATCATGCATGGATGGAATAAGTTGGAAAATGCAGAAAGCACTAAAGCATAGACATTTGATCATTGTTGTAAAGAATTTGTTGCAATCCATGCATTATTGGATCACGAGAGCCACCACAAGATGATGAAACGGTGTTCAAGGGTGCAATTAGTAATTACAATTGACAAATTAGGGTATAAACGAGAATTCGCGTCAAGGCACAAACATATTCGACGGGTTGTTTTGGAATTTAGTGGAATAAGTGATTCCGAAACACATCATTCAGTGTGTTTATAGCTCAAGCCCGTAGTTTTTAGACGGGCCGCGAAATGTATTTTGTTTGTCATTTTTCATACCAAGCGACGGTGGTCAATCATTAAAATGCTGAAATACAGTCCTACTAATCGGTTCCATAGAGTTATAAAAGTAAAAAAGTAATAGAGGCAACTCGCATAAATAAATAGAATTCAAGGGGCAAAATTATTTTGTGGCAAAGAAAAATGACTGAAATGCAACATTTACATTTTACCTCACCGATATATACTCGAAAAACGCAAAACTCGAAAATTCATCAAACACCAACAACAGAACCTCGATGTCAGTAGCAGCTGTGAGGTCATGGCGAACGGCGTTTCTCACTCTGCGAGACGAGACCTTGGCGTCGCCACCTCGCGCCACCGTGCTCAGCCACATCAACTACCTCATTCTCTCCCACTCCGATTCGCTCATCGCTGCCGCACCGAATTTACCTCCCCACGAGGTATTGTCTCATCTATCATGTGTCATCTGTGATCTGATTGATTGCGATGCTCAATTGTTTCGTCGTCTCTGCAGGTGACGTCTGATTTGATGCTGCTGATGGAATTGGCTCAGAGCATTTCACTTTCTCAAGGAATTGAGGACGTTGCCCTGTCCTTCACTAAGTTATCTCACCTGGTATAGTTTCAACTACAAAACCTGTTCGTTACAGGTTATGCACTTCATTTCAACTGCAAGTTTTTCCGGTTTCGTCTCTTTATTCGTTAGGAAGTGGATTGATTTGTATTGTGACAGTTCCAGGTGTGGATACTAGGCAGTGTAATGTTGTATAGTTTTCGTGTTTAGAATTATGTTTACAAAACGGAGCTGTTGGTTGATTAGTTGTTGTATTGTTCGTTGTAGGTTATGCACTTCATTTAAGCAGCAGATTTCTCCGGTTGCTTCTCTTTATTCGTTAGGAAGTGGATTGATTCATACTGTGACGGAATGTATACCAGGCACTAGGCAGTGTAATGTTGTATAGCTTTTGTGTCTAACCGTTCCCGAATTCTGCTTACTTACAAAACGGAACTGTTGGTTAATTAGTTGTTTGTAATGTTACTATCGGATAACTATACATGTCGAGTATTGTTGCATATTACTTATTAACGGCACTTCCTGCTCAGGTGTATTAGTGTTCGGGTGGGGATATTTTAACTCTTGTTCTAGCATTGTCTTTAAACAGGCTGTATTTGAACTCAAACCTTATGAAATGAAATCATCAGCAGAAAAATATATATTGCGCCAAGGCTCTTCTTATTGATTGCGTATTACTCTTAGAAAATTAAATTTTGCAGTGGTGGCCGCTAACTGAATTTTCTCCTGGAGTGTGTTAATCAACTCATTCTTCTAGGTGTTAGAGATCTTTCCCACCCTTTCTACTGCCTAGAACTCTGACTTTTAAATATGTTTTTATAGTGATTAACATTAACTTTACCAGCTATCTCGCTGATTGCTTGAGATAAACCTGTCAATATAAGATTTAAAAAGATTAAGTTGTATGCCGGAGCAAAAGCATGGAAGGTAAGAATAAAATGTCTGTAGACTTGAATCTGATGACGTGGGCAGAATATCAATTTTGCCTGGACCAGAGGGAACTGACATCCCAAGTTAATGTTGTTAATGTACATATCCGGTTAAGCCCTTTTATTGCTTCTCTATGCCAGTCTACCCTCCTATATGCTTTTTAGGGCTAGCTGTTGGAAGCATCTATTATGTCATCTTAAACTGTCTATGTTAGATGTTTTATAATACCAGTAAACAATGCCATTCTGTCTGTGTCAAATCCAGGTTTTCCAATTAGCTATTTTGGTCTGCCTTTTGCATGTATCAGCATGTATTCATTACTCTCAGTCAAACATTAGGGGTTAATAATCCATTTTTTCTAGACATTAGAAGTATATGTAGATTTTACTGTGCATGGGACTGGATACCAACTCTTAACTTTATGGATCTCTAGTATTTCCGGCCTGTATCTATTTCAAGGTTAATAATCCTCCCGTTATCTGAACCTTTTGCTTCTTGCCGATTACACTAACTGCGCAGGCTATTCTTTCACTAGCTATTTGATGCCTGACTAGTTCTTTATTTCAAGTTCATGCTGGTATATTTGTGTATAAGATGTTGTGATTGCGATAGTACAAAAATATTGTTTTTACTATATAAAGCCACTGTTCTATTGTTTTTTCAACTGTATTAATGGGCATCCAGATTTTCCGCGAAGATCTGTATGGTTGCAATTTGTGAAAATTTATTGTGCTTGCCTTGAAAATACTTTGAATCCCTGATCAAAATTTAGACTTAAGATGGTTTTCAATTTTATTTCGTTACATTTTGTTGTAATTTTTGATATGGAGTTAACTACTGAATTGGTTATAATAATGCCCTATTCTCATTTGTTGCAGATCCATGCTGTAAGTCATTGTGCGTTTTTACAGATGAATCCAACATACTGGACTCTTGCATTTGACTCTTTCAAGCGGATCGTGCAAACTTTGCTTGATAAACCTGACAGTAAGAGCTCACCCATGGAGTCTGATGCAGTTATTAAAGCAACAAGGCAGTGTTTAGAAAGCATACGGTGCGATAGTTTGCCTTCTTATATCTCTGTCTCTCCTTGGGTACTTTTGGTCTTCCACACTTGCTATATGATAACAATATTCAAACTTGTTAATGCTTGGACAAAAAGTTCATTTTATTGAGGAAACGCTTGCTGCTATCTGGTAGTGTTTCTTTCCTTCCTGATTTATCATGCTTAGCGTTAGGGTGGTTGCCTTTCGGGATGCTTTATTGTTTCCTTCTGCGGTGCATCTGATGTTGACATCCTTAATTCTTGCCAATGACATTTTCTGCATTCTTGCTTTTTTCTTTTTTTCGCTAGGCTCCTTTTCGGACGATATCAAACAGCTGCTTCACTGCCAGAAGATGAGCAACTATTACGTTTCCTTCTTCAAGTGGTCACATGTTTTCAGGGGGAGTTTATCTACGGTTTAGACTTAAGTAACAACAGCAAACCTTCTGGTTTTAACAGTGTAAAGGAAGTCCTCAAAGTTGCAATTGCCATGATTAGTGAAGTATATTCACGAGTTGGCACCTGTTTACCTGTTGAGATCTGGCAGTTAACTACTGAGGTATGTGGATGGTAAAAGTCCTACGATGTGCTTCAAATTATTTTCTTACAGCAATTCGACTTCCAGACTAAGAGTGGCTAGAAGCTCGAACTTGTGCTGTGCTTGATTTTTGTGCACTCTGGTCGTATTTGGTTTAGGAGTTGGAAATATTTTGACAATAAGTAATTGAGAGTATGCAATTTAATATTTTTTCCAGAGCCTAAAAATCAATCTCAACGTATTCTATGCAATTTATCAAGTAAATACTGGTTTCGACTTTTTCTCACGTTTTGACACTTTTAAAAGCAAACCATCAATTTTATTAACTACACAACAATATCTTCGTATTTCCATAATTTTCTGGAAGCAGCTGTAATTTATCTGTCCTCAGGTTTCCTGCCGACCCTGAATAGTTCTCCAAAACAGCAATGCATATGGAACACCCGTGTTTACTTTTGTCTTGTTTGATTTCATTTAGGTCTTGAGAAAAACTCTGGATCTCTTTACATCTAAGAACCTTCTGGTGGAGGACGATTGTGGAGCAACGTAAGGCCTTTTTCTTTTAATTCAAGCTTTTTGTTGATGTTGAATTAGTTTCAGAAATCACATAGTGACCATCCACAGGTTTTATATTGAGCTTCTCAATTGTCTACACTTGATCCTTGCACTGCCCAGAGGAAATTTGGTTGGCCATGTAAGTGACAACATCTCATACAGTTTCATTCTGAAATGTCACAAATTAATTATTTGTTTAACTTCGTCTTCAAATCATTCTGTTTTATGTTACTTCTAGGTTTCTGGTTTTGTGGTAGCACTGAGGAGTTTTTTCCGTTATGGGCTTACAAATAAATCCTCTGTTGTTAATAAAGTCATAGACCGAAAAGATGCAGTTGGTTCAACAAGCCAACAGTTTGCACGATCAACTAAATCAAGAAATGGTCCTTATAGGCCTCCACACTTGCGGAAAAAGCCTGCTGAAAATATGCAGCATAAAGATGAGGATATCCTTGTTTCTTCCGAAGACATATCAACTTCAGCCTATGTTGCATCATCGGATTCAGATGCCAGTGATAGTGATAGAGCCGGGGCAGATTATTGCTGTGTCCGTTTTGCAAAGGCAAGGTTAGCTGCAATTATCTGTATTCAGGTATCTTCGTTTCTTCACATCGCTTGTGTTTGCTGCTTTCACGTGCACTTGTCTTTGAGCTTTCAATAGTGTGGGCAAGTATTTGGAGTTCGGCACTTTTGATGTGTGTAGTTGTCCATAATTAGTTTCGTGCCTTCTTGATGAATATTTTTTTACATGTTTCTCCTTTGTGTAATTGTAATCCTAAAGATCATTAATGAGGTATTTAGTTGTCAAGAATACTGGAACGAAGAACTCCCTCAGTGTTTTGTAGTAATAGCTAACCCAAGAAAATGAATAAGGTGTTTTGTTTTTCAAGGAAAGGACTGCCTTTATGATTGAAAACATTTGACCGTAGCATTTTTTTTCTGTCGAAATTTTGAATTCTGAGTTGACACATATTCACTTATTCTGGAAGGATCTATGCCGAGCAGATCCGAAGTTATTCAGTGCTCAGTGGACACTACTTCTGCCGTCCAGTGATGTACTGCAGCATAGGTGAATTGTTCTGCTTTATCTTGTTGCGTTTGCAAACTTAATATTTCTTTCAAGTTTTTCCACTTGCGTTCAGATCTGCTGTCCGTTTATTTTCTTGGCAATTTATACTATGTTTGCTGTTTACAGACCATACGAGACTACTCTGATGAGTTGCTTGCTCTTTGATCCAAACTTGAAGGTGTAGCTTCTATCACTGCACTTATTATATCTTGTTAGCTCACTATAATGTACCGGGAGGCCATCAGGCATCAAAAGTGGTTTTGCATGAACTGTGGATAATTGCTCGACACTATGCGGATGATGGATCTTTATTGTGAAAACTTTATTGCTTAGGTACGAGTGGCAGCTGGCTCAACTATTATGACAATGTTGGATGGGCCTGCATCAGTATCCCTTCAGGTTGCAGAGTTCAAGGGAGGCACAAAGTGTGGATCCTTTACATCACTTTCTAGTTCTCTTGGGCATATTTTGATGCAGCTACATGCAGGTATTGGAATACAGTGTGCTGTGGCTTGCTTATCTCTTGTTAGATTTTCCTTTGACTTCTATCTCTGAATATTCCCTATTTTTATTTTTTTTAATAAAGCTACCATGTGATGATTCATTTCTATTGCATAGGTACTTTACACTTGATCAAACACGAGAGCCACAGTAGGTTGCTGGCATTATCATTCAAAATCCTAATGCTTTTGACATCATCTACGCCGTAAGTAGATTTCCTTGAGCATCTGAATTCGTTAAAAGCTGTTTTTTAGATCCTGATACATTGTCATATTTTGTTCCTCATATGTGACCATGTTTGTGTGATGATTTGATAATTTAGTCATTAGGGATCCACTGGGTTGGTTACATTCTGTCACATATCCAGCCATTAATGAGCCATAGTATTATCTGGATGCCTCCAGCTGACTCTGCACTCTGCTCTTGCATTTGGCTACATTTTTATGAACTACGTGGCTGCACATTACTACATCATCATTCATGGAAACTAATGTGACTGAATGAGACAACTTGGGATGCAAGGGTGTAAACATGCTCATGAGTTTAAGTTTTCTAATTATATGTGCTATCAGCTATGGATCCTGCTAAAAAATATAGTATCATATAATTGCATGATTAAAACCCAAAATTTCCTGCCCAATCTCAAATGCTCCTACACCTGATGTAACCATGAATTATGTATCTGAAGGATTCTTGCTTATTCACTGCTCGTATGCTATCATGGTACATAATAACTTCTTAAACATGTGCTGGCTGCATTTGTTTTATACGTAGATATTCGAGAATGCCAAAGGAGTTACTACCAATGGTTCTATCTTCAATTACATCAAGAATCAAGGAGGGATTTGCATTTCACAGCGACCGGAGTAGCTTACTGGTTAGTATCAAGATTTTGTATATGTCATTGAGAATTAGACTCTTACTGGCTGCTGGCTGCTTTTATTTTTTTAGAGATTTTAGTGCTTGTTTTGCTGTATGCACTGCACTCTGAGACTATGTTTAGTTGTCTGGAAGTCACTGATCTCACATACAGGATCATGAGAACTTGGGAAGTTATCAGCAAATCATTTTCATAGAATTTGTCAGAAATGTGGTTCTGCACTTTCAGAGTTATCAAATGACTAATGATCCACCAGATTATGAACGTAAATAGATAATACTGGAACTCCATATGGAACCAAAATGTAGTTGTACTGCTGCCACTAACATGTAGTTGTGAATCCTGATTATCTTTCATATACCAAAACATTGGTGCTAAATTTACGACTGAGATCCCTGTTTCTTGCTGCAAACTCTTCTGTGTTCTGGTTTATGGCACAGTGCCAAGCACATCATTCTGCAGCTTATTAATAGTTAGTTAACACTCCATGCCTTTTTTTTAAAAATGTTTCGAACCTTCACATATCCCCTAGGGTTGACTGTTATTCTGAAGCTTATGAAGATGTGAGAATGCAGAAAATTTAATTTGTAGACATACATGTTCTTGTACCTATTAGTTCAATCTTCAGTGCCTCTATATTGTTGGAACTGGGTGTGAAAACTTATATATCAGTCCGGGTTTGCAGGTGGTTGCAATTAATTGTTTGACCATAGTTTTTTCAGTCTCTCCGTCCTCGACACTTGTCAATGATATGCTTCTGGCAGAACTATCTGCAGGTTAGTAATTGTCAAATCGGTCTCTCATGTAAATGCTAAAACTTATTAAGGTTTTTATATTCCACATTTCATAGTTCCTTGCTTGTATTAGTTATATGGTGCTATTCATGGTGTATATGGAGTATTGAGGGCTATATTTAACAATTGCCACTATGGAAGATAACTGGATCAATCCTTCATTTGTTAATATGATCTGAGCTTTGAGGTTCAAACTTTAACGAGTAATATCATTTGACAGGATCTCTTGAAGGTCAACAGAAGTCTGGTGTGTTAAATACCTTATTTCAGCTTTCTGAACTATCAAGTCCATCGACAAGCTTGGAGGCATTTCAGGTAACAAATAGTGTTTGATAAGAAGGTTCTGGCTCTATGTTTATAGCTCATCTGTACCTGCTACATCTGAAGTCTGCCCCCTTTCTTGACAGTGAAGTACATCTGTTTTGTTAGCCTGTCGTTGCCAATATAAAGCTTGCCCATATGCTTTATGAACTAGGGCTGGGGCGTGGGGTTTTG